>SNQJ01S0035231.1:95360-108183 GCA_010110895.2 Picea sitchensis
TTTCCTTCTCCTTGTTGACTTCCTTCTCACAAGAACAACAAGACAAACTTCTTTGTACTACCCATGATTCTTCTAGCCTAATGAGCGTTGATCAGAGAAGGATTAGACTTTTCCTTGTGTGCATTTATGTAAGACACCCAACCCCCTAAGTACCCTTTTTAAGAGATGGGGTATTAAAATTCTCTTTTTCTTGACCATACCAAAGCCTCTTCTCAAAGGCGCCATATTCTTCTTCTCGTCAAGATCTTTCCAACAACTATCACCATGCTCAAAACTGAGCTTTGAATCAAACGTTATGGCCTTCCAAAGTTTAGACCTTCTTGGTCAAAGTCCACCTCACCACCACGTGGCTCCACATCACCCTTGTTCCCCAATGTTGCACTGACGTTTCATAACACATCACCCTTCTAGCACAGATGTGGTTGTTGATGTGGCCCCTGACATATTGGGCCTCGACCCTTCCACACTCATCCACCTTGCTATGCATTTCTCTAATACTAGATACTCTAGGGTATATTCCTACCAGGGCATCAACCCATCATTCCACTAGGGAATCAGGATATCGGTCCCTGGGTAAACAAACTTTACCGCTTACAAATCCAACACCCGGGCCGATGTCCTAGATGGCACCTCAAACACGTGGCACTACCACGATCAGCCACCTGGCCAAACACATAGGCCTCTCATTACCTTCCAAGTGGGGTGACATGTGGCACACATACTATGTCATGGGTCTCCCCCTCAAGGTGTTGAATCCCCATGACATGTGGCACATTCTTCGCTCAACACAAGGACCTCCCATGTGTATTGGCATGATATATACGTCAGCACAAAATGCTTGGCATGTCCATCCAGGAACTGACACTTGTCCATTGTTCAATTATTGGGTTATGTCATCCTTCCCTACTCTAATTTTGCAAGGTAAGTTTGGAACCATTCCCATAACCTTGCCTTACTAGGATATCGACCATCGGGATGGATCTGAACTTATACAAACTTCTTATGGGGGTTCGGTGTTCTGATACCCTGGGCATCAACTCCCTTCTGATATTTTACGAGATCAATGGTTGAGATCACTGGACTCTCATATCCAACAACCAATATTTATTTGCACTAAAATCACTGGTATTTTCCCAATGGGCCCACACTTGACCTGACAACTAATCATATGTCGATACGTGTCTCCCTTGGAACACATTGGTTGTCGTGTTGGAAATGACACATCACAATGACATTGGATTCTCTCCTGAGTTTGACATGTGGCACTTAATATCGCATCACATTTATCTCCCTCATAATGCCAAATCACCTTGACATGTGGCCCAATCACCACTTGACACGTGGATCCAACCACCGTGTGACATGTGGACCAACCACCATGTGACACATGGACCAACCATGGACCAACCATCATCTACTGACGTGTGTGTATGTGTCATTCCAGGGCACAAGAACTCATCCAATTAAGAGTTGACACATGTCTAATTCCTATTGGTTGACCATGTCTTTTGACGTCATCCTCCTTTGCTCGCAGGCCTACAAGGGAGGTGGGAGCCTTACTCGAAACCTTGCCCTACCAGGACACCAAGCCACTAGCTTAACGACCCATCATGAGAACATGGTCTTGAAACATAATTATTCTAGGGGCATGATGCTTCAGTACTCCAGGCACTTGACCCCCTCATGAGTTTAGATATTAGATAGATGACCGAGATCTCTCGGACCATAGATTCAATCGTCGTTGCTTCAAGTCAATGTTTCCAAAGCCTCAAGCCTGTTAGGTTCCATACTTAACATGTGGGCTATTCAACCACCGCCATGTGGTTCCCTCGGCCATGTTATCATGTTATGTGGCTTCCACGTCTCCCGTGACATCACCTCCTTTATTTTGTACTCACTAAAATAGGGGTTGGAACCCTGTGATCGAACCTGGGCACTAGTGTTGGCATATAGAGACATCCCAATAAATTTGGCTTGGAAGTCTTCTAGGGCCTGGTACGCTGATACCCCAGTTGTGGTTTCCCTCCTGAGCTTCTTATGAGATCAATGGACCTGATTACTCGACCTATATATCTAACGGTCAAGGATTAAGGGCGATCATCCAAATATCTCTCACCCACCAGACTTGTAACCAACCACGAGACGACATGTGTCCTCCTCTGACACAATGGCCTCCGCGTTGACATGATACATCATCGCGATGTCAGTTACTTTTTATTTTACAAGCGAAAGGGAGGAACTGTGTAGGGAAACCTTGTCCCACCAAATATCGATATATCGATATTTGACATGGCCTATCACACAGGTTTTGTAACACCCCTATTTCCCCCAGCTTGTAAATATAACTATAACTTTCCAAAAGGCTATGGGAAAATTAAAAATGTGTGGATGTTCGAAATTATGAACCTTTTGTTAGAAAAGGTAATGTATGTATTTATGTTATTAATTAAAACTGGATAGTGTTGCACAATTGTTGAAGGGGATTGCCAAGATAGATCATGATGCTATGAGAGAGATGGTGAGGGGATCCAACAATGATTGAGATGACCCCCACCAGACCAGTACCATACTGGATTTAAATTATTCAGACCCAAAACAGTCCTCTAACCCAGAAATAAATTACCAGTGAGCTTGGTAGTTGGGAAGCCCTCCTCAAGAGTTAATGAGGAGATGGGCAGAGTACCCATCTGAAAGACTACCTGATCTAACCACGAACTGGGGAATCGTACCTATGCAATCTTGTTGAGGAAGGCAATAAAATAGGGGAATTTGTGAGGAGAGGGGGTTGGCAGAGAAAATGAGTCGAGAGACCATTCTTCCGGAAAGAGAGAGCAAGTGCATCTCTCAGAGTTCTGCAGAGAACTGAAAAATATTCTTGCTATGGGTGCAAGAAGTTATTGGCAGTATTTTCAGTCCACCTAATAAATGGGGTTGCAGGAAGATGACTGACTGAGGAAGCACTCGTTGCAGGCCCCCTTGATTGGTGAAAATAAAACCAATTTCCAAGTTCGTGTGGGAGGAGGAGAGTAACCTCCATCCCTGACTGTCATTAAACAAGAATGAAGAGTCTCTCTCAGAGCATCATGGTCTAGCTAGGGGGTGGCCAGCTATAAATTCATTTAGGAGTGGTTGTGCCTATGGTTGGGTGGAAACAGGCACCCCTCTCAACAGTTGCTTCATGATTCTGGTTTTCTTAATAAGTATTCTCTGATCCTGTGTACTAGAGTTGACATAATGATTGAATGGTTGTGTCTATGACTAATATTTGCAGTGCTTGATTTATATTAGAAATTCTTATTATTCTTCTGTAAACCTTGATTTTGAATGGTTTCTGGTTGTTTCCTCTTAGCAACAGGAGAACTAATAGACATCGGTCTTGAAATTAATTTAGGAACAAGTTCACGGTTCTTGTACTAGTCGAATAATACCTTTTCTTGTTTTAGAACTTAAGTTCTGTAAATGGAAGGCGTGTGCTTCAAACCAGTTGACCAAGAGACCAAGGGATCATTCCCACGGCCTTAACCAAATATTGGGTAAGAAATATGAGTGTAGCCCCTGGGGCTCAACAAAGTTCCATATGACCAAGACCTTGGAACCCTTCACTAGGTATGAAAGGAGCTAAGATATTTTGGCTTCAAAACTGCGAGATTTCGGAGCTCCGGGATGCTATGACTTTACAACCTTCAAAACCAACAAAAGGAAACCTACGGGTGTGGTTACTGGTGAGGTTGACTAACATCTGTAGGTTCCCTTAACCATGACCATGGTAATTGTCCCATCGTTAAACCCTGATCCACGCTGAACTCGTGAAGTAACAAGAATGGTAGATCCAAGGATGCATTGGGATCTCCCATGACTATTGGATCTATGTTGTGGTCAGTCCGGCGTTGACCACTCTGATTGAAAAGGAGTGTCAAGTGGGTAGAACCCTTGAACTCCGAAGTTGCGAAGCGACAAGGACCATTGATCCGAGGATGCTTTGGGATCCTTCCTAACCGTTGGATCTAGAATGTGGTCAACCCAATTCTAAGTACTCCATGAGTAAAGAGGAAGTTACACAGCAAATTCCCTGAACATTGAAGTCGTGAAGCAATAGAGGTCGTAGATCTATGGATCTACATGTACCTATCTCGATCATGGGATGAAAGGGACCTTGGGAGGTTGTTGGCAGGATTTCATACTTCGGAGCTCTGGGAGAGTTCGTAGGTAGGAGAGTCTAGAGGCTCCCAGAGGTTATCCGTCTGGAGTGACGTGGCTCGCTGACGTCACCCAAGGTGATGTGGACCAATTTTTGGCATGCCATGTGCCACCTTGATTCATGCCCTTTACAGACCTTAAAATCCATTTAGAACATGACACATGTCACCCATTCATAGGGTCATATGTCATCTCTACCATATGTCACATGTCGACACCTTGGCACACACTTGTTTGGCCCGATAGAAGGTGGAGTACCCGGGACACTGAGAGTTCAGGACTTCAGGAGAGTTGGGAGGATGGAACACTGGGGTTAACTAGCAGAAGAACCAGACCCACCTATCCTTGCCTCTACGTTTAATGTGCCACCACATGTTAGTGTGGACCCTTCGAGAGTCTGGGGTTTCAGAATTCCGGAGAATTGGGTGTAGTTACTAGTATTTTAGATAAGTCGAAAGGGAAAAAAAACAGAGACACGTGGAAATATTATGAGGCTTCAGGACTTTGGAGGATATGCATGTAGAGAAAAGGGGCCTTCATTGTCGAAGCACCGAACGTCGAAACCCCTCAAGCCTATGCGTTAAACAAGGACGCAGATTTGTTGTTGGATTCAATAGTGAATGGATTTCCACCATAGATGTAGGAGATGGGAAAATCCAAGACTTAGGGGAACTTGGGATGGTATGAATGAGACAAACCCATGTGGGCACCACGTGGCTCTTGACCCATAACATCGGAAAATCTTTAGGATGGTGTAACTCCCAATCCAGAGCTTGGATTTGAGCATGGTGGCAATTCTTAGAAATCTCCTGGAAAGTTAAGGAAAGATAATTTATGATGCCCCATCCCAAGCAAAGGATAATTAGGGGTTGGGTGTGTTATAGAGTGGTATGAGAGCATGGAAACAACACTTGTCCTGCTTAGGCTCACGAACGAGTCACATAAAAATATTATTAGAAAAATATTAAGGGGCAACACCCTATCATACCCCATTTATAAGAATCATATCCAAACCTCCGCTAAATGAAGGAATGAAACTTTATACTGTTGTTATATCTTTTGAAATTATGAACTATATGTTGTTGATGTTCCAAATAAAGAAGTTCAATTCACCTTACAAATTGTATTTGATGGTCATAAACTAGTAGAGACTTAACTAACAGAGAATGTCTTATCAGCACTCTAGCAATCAATGGACAGAAGGAAAACTATAGCGTAAAGAATGGTGACACACCATGAGTTGGCGTAAATATCCAACAATAGAGAAGAAGAATCTGATGAGAGGAGGGTGGTTCAAAACCCCTCCAAATTTGGTTGAAACTGTAAGAAGCCTCATGGCAGAATTACAGAGTTGTAAGGATGACAATGAAAGGCTGATAAAATAATAGGAAAAACAAACTGAAATTAGTGTAGCCCTACTGCAAAGCCTATAATATATACAAAGGAAGCTGCAAAATGGACCAACAGCCAATCATGTGGAAAAACATCATACTAAGAAAAATAAAATTCCACCTGGGATATGAAAGCATGGTCCTAAAAGTGGCCACACAAGGAGGAGTGCCTCAAAGAAGGCCCAACCTAGATCCAAGAGACATTCAATGGAAGAATCCTCTAATGAGGAACCTAACAACTCCAAGGAATTTTCTAGTAGTGAGACTAGTTCACATTCGCGGAGGAGAAGAAAGAAGAGGAAACATTCCAAGAGACATGACCCTGAAGAGTTTAAGAAAGCCAAACTACCAACTTTTGATGGAGATATTAAAAAGGAGGAAGAAGCAGAAGTTTGGCTACTCTGCTTGAAGAAATACTTCAGAGTCCATGACTGCTCTGAAAACTTAAAGGCCAGAATAGCCATTTTCAACTTGAATGGAAAGGCTTCCATTTGGTGGGAGGACCTTAGGAGTGTGAAATAAATCCATGAGAAGTACTTGTCATGGAAACAATTTGAGAAATACTTTAAGAAGAAGTATATGTCTGAAAAATATTGATGGGAAGACCAAAGAGTTCTATGAACTCAAGTTAGGACAAATCACGATAGATGAATATATCAACAAATTTCTTGACCTGATGAGGTATGTGCCCTACATACAGGATGAAAATGGAAAGATGAAACGATTTATTAGTGGACTTCCTCATTCCTTTAGGGACATAATTGAATTTAATGAGCCAAAGACTTTACAAAACACTATCTCGAAGGCAAGGTATTGCTATGAGAAATTCAAGAATAAGTCAGAACCTCATGAGGACTGGAAGAAAAAAAGTAATTAGGGATTCAAGAAGAAGGGGTTTAAAACCTCAATAATTAAGAACCATGGGAAAGGTTCTAAGATGAGCCTTCCTACTAAAAGTGTATATCATCATAATTTCCCATCTCAAAGTGGTAATAAACCCTTTGGAGTAGCCCCAAGTAATACTGATAACACAAAGAGAGAACTCTTGAAATGTTGGGGTTGTGGAGAAGAACATATGTTGAGGGATTATCCACATAGGAAACAAAACAATAGAAGGGTCTATAACATCCATGAGGCTACCACAGTCAATGATGTGGCTAGGAGCATGCCACAAATTTATGAAACCTTGGATAATAGACAAGCTGATGTCCAAGATTCGGTGATGGAGATGGAAGGTATGATTTCCAACGAACTAGTTTCCATTTTAATTGACCTCGGTTCTAATATGAGTTATGTTGCCCCTCAAACTATTGAGAAATATAAATTGCAGCAAGTAAAACATGTTAAATCATGGCTAGTACAACAAGCCACTGGAACCAAAATAAAGGTAACAATGGTCATACCATCATGTCAATTCATTATGAATGGATTTCCCAGTCGAGCAACCCTAAACATGCTCCCTTTAGGATCCTATGATCTGTTGATTGGCATGAACTGGTTGGCTGACCATAAAACCAAGGTGGACTATTAAAATAAAACTTTGGAGTGTGAAGATGAAGAAGGGAGAAAAACCAGCCTACAAGGAATTCAAAAGCATGTCTCGATGAGACAAATATCAGCCCTCCAAGTGAAGAAGTATTGTAGAAAAGGATGTCCTTTGTATGAAATACAAGTGTTGAACTCTGTTGAGAACAACAAACAAGGCCTAGAGGACCATCCCATATTAAGAGAGTATAAAGATGTATTTCTAGAAAAGGTACCAGGTCTACCTCCAAGAAGGGATATCGACTTTTCAATAGAACTTGTACCAGCAGCAGTGCTAGTGTCTAGAACACACTATAGAATGAGTACACCAGATCTAGTGGAAATCAAACTAAAGCTAAAGGAGATGTTGGAAAAATGCTACATTCATCCTAGTGTGTCTCCATGGGGAGAAATAGCCGTGTTTGTGAAAAAGAAGGATGGCACACTTAGGATGTGTATAGACTATATATAACTCAATAAGATGACCATTAAGAACAAGTATCCCTTTCCAAGGATTGAAGACTTGTTTGACCAATTAATGGGTGCTACAATTTTCTCCAAGATTGACTTGAGGTATGGATACCATCAAGTACGAATTAAGGATGAATACATCCACAAAACATCCTCTAGGACAAGACATGGGCACTATGAATTTGTGGTGGTGCTATTTGGGCTTACCAATGCACCAACCACTTTTATGTGCTTAATGAATAATGTACTCATAAAGTTCTTGGATAGATTTGTATTGGTTTTCATTGATGATATCCTAATCTATTATAAGATTAGGGAAGAACATGAAGAACATATCAAGTTAGTGCTTCAAGTGCTAAGAGAACATCATCTCTATGCTAAATTTAGTAAATGTGACTTTTTCCAAAAACAAGTCCATTACTTAGGGCATGTTATTTTTGAAGAAGTTGTGGCGGTCGATCATGAAAAGATCAAATCCATTATGGATTGGCCTACCCCAAAGGATGTATCTGATATCAAATCCTTTATGGACTTAGTAGGATACTATAGAATATTCATAAATGGATTCTCCAAGATTGGTTTCCCAATCACCTCCCTTCAGAAAAAGGAGCTAAATTCATTTGGACACCAAAATGTGAAGAGAGATTCCAAGAGATGAAATACCTTCTAACCAACCACCTATGTTTAAGATTGTAGACCCAAACAAGGACTTCCTTGTGTTTACAAATGCTTACAAGGAAGGGCTCGGAGGATTCCTTATGCAAGAAGGGCATGTGATTTGTTGGGAATCGAGAAAATTGAATGAGCATGAAATCAATTATGTGACCCATGATTTGGAATTGGTTTCCATAGTGCATGCTTTGAAAATGTGAGGCATTACCTCCTAGGTAGAATATTTGTGCTTATGACAAACCATAGTGGGTTGAGATATTTGTTTGATCACCCAAAACTCAATGCTAGACAAGCTACATGGATGACTCTCCTTAGTGAGTTTTGTTAGCACTGAAAGTCACACTTTGACTGCTAAAGTGTATGTTCATCACCCATCAGAATGTAAAAGATAATTTTTGGTTTTAATAGGGGGATCGGCAAGATGGAAAAATAAAGGGAGAGGGCAGCAAACTGCATATCAATAGGCTACACCAATGGGAAATGGAGTCATAAACATTATACTCATCGAAGGCACTAAAGTTGCTCAACAGAAAATAATATTATATGATGATAGATGGAAGAATCATGAAGGAAAACATAAGATAGAATGTTCACTAAATAGATATCCTCTCAGTTTAATAAATCAACAAATACTTGAATAAAACAATGGTTGATGGGAAAAATTACAACAAAGCCTTTGTTGCTTAGGGATCCATAAATCATTGGCAGCCTTTAATCCTCAAATATGCAATATATTCAAATAAGAAGATATATAAAACAAAAGAATTACAATCTAAAAGTCACAGCTCTCATGAGTCTTCAATAGCAGTAATGATTACAATCATAAAATGCCCTCAGGCTTACAAATGAACACACACGAGGAAATTGTTTGCTCCTACTCTCTCTAGCCTCTCTTGGCTCATGAATCCAACCCCTCTTGAAGAGATCCCTCCTCTCTTAAATAGAAAATAAAATCAAAATATCCTTAGGAGTTCGAATCCCATCTCTTTCATTGGATTCTAGGCCTTGGATCTAGGTGGCAATAGTCAAAGAGACAAAAATCCAACAAACTGTTAATTTTCAGGAAATTGTTGGAAGTCTATAATAAATTGTATACAAATCACTGCATGAGGTATTTAATGGAGATAAAAATTAGGTACAGGTGTCCCTTGACATCTAACTTATCAATGAGAAGTCATTATAACCCTCTTTGATAGGTGGCAACCTCCCAACAAGGCAAATATCCAACAACTATGCAAAACAGAGAATCTGCAACACATTTTGTAGCGCACTGGTGTTTTAATTGTTTCTATCAAATGTCAAACTGGGTCAGGCTGAAATTTGGTCAAAAAGTCAACAAGGATATCATCTTCCTCCACAAAATATTTCAGAGAAACCCACATCATCGTTTTGGATTTATGATCAAATATGTAAAAGCAACTGCTACAGGAAATTTTGTAGCGCATTTTGTGGTGTCTGTCTCAATTCGCAACGCCTAAGCCAGTTCGTAGCACCAAAGGAAAATCAAGCAGTCAAACCCCTCTTGACCTCCAAACAAGAAAAAAATTCTCATGGAGTACCTGATGGCTATGAGGTTGACACTAGTGATTTCAGAATTTCACTCAGATGCCTGCAAGTTGCCTAACCTCCAACCCTCTTCCTTAACTAGTTCGCAGAGTTAGTTCGCAACGCAAACTCAAATATAGATTGCACACTTTGAGGAGGTTGTTAGCTGATGGTATGAAATAATACCTGGAGATATGGTTAAATGTAGTCTCTGGAAACCATAAATCCTCTTTTACATGATCAATCTTATGTGTTAACATCTAGCTCCACGGGGGATGGAGACCTCCCTGTGAGGCTCCAAGAATCATGCAGTTCCAGTGCCTTTTCCATTGGGCTGATGGAGTCTTATTCAAATGCCTAAAGCAAACTGAAAACTGAAAAGCTTGAACATGAGTTTATTTATATACATGACCCTACTCTAGCTAACTTTTACAATTTGCTTAGGTGAAAACAAACTTCCACCATAGCCACTCAAACTGTTTAGTAACAGAATTATTCTCTTCACTACAAATGATCCATAAGAAGAAAGAAAAGTGTGACAATTGACTAAATACATTCTTAGGATCACCAATATAACCTCCAAACGCTGACAAAATGTTAAAAATTGCAGGCTCCAAAGCATTTGAAAAGTGCAACTCCATGTTTTCATTAACATGGTCATGAAACTGCTGGCAAGGCATACTAAACTGGTAAAAAGTTACCTCCTTTATTTCATCATTTCTCACATGTTGTTTGATTTTCTCAACATGTACAGGTGGATAAAGGACTGATGAAATCATTTTTTGGTTGAATGGTTTCTCCTCATCTTCAGAACCACCTGTGGGCTGACTGCTAATCATTTATGCATGTACTGTAAGAATAGTTTGTTGCTCATACACATGGTTTTTATCAAAACAGGGATGCTCATTTGTTGGTGATGGATAAGATATCAGCTACATATGTAATTCCCCTTCAACACCTCTGTAGAATTCCCAAGGATCAGACTCATAATCATCATATACAAGAATTGTGCTAAGAGATTCCAAAGAAAACATAGAAAAATTATGTTCATCACCATCACTCGTATATTCATGAAAAATAGGTTATTATTGGCCAATATTTGAAACAAATTCTTCATCATAAGCAGGGTTGCTAAAGACATTTGTTTCAAGAACAAAAATTTCCTCTGCATTTTCTTCATAAGAGCAACAAGCAAAATTTGCCTTCAATTCTGAAAAGGTAGGAAAAAACAAAGAGGAAACTTCCTTAGTTTTTATACCTAACTTATCATTTATATCAGCTTCATAGTCAGGAGAAATGTTTATTGTATTTTTATGATCAAAACTATCATTTAAATCTTCATCCAGTATAGAGGAACAAGAAGAAGAAAGCGTTGATCCTTCACTGATTTCCTTGACTAGGTTATCTTCTTCAACTTCATAGTCAGGAGAGCAACTTGATGCAGCTTGAACACTTTTCTCATATTCCTCACAAAAATCATGAAAAAGAAACCTAGAAGAGTAATACCTTTTACAGTGAAAATTGAAAGCAGCATGGAATTCTCTCAAGGTGGATTTGCTTACAGCCAGGAGAGAAAAGTACCAGTCTCTGTCATCATCCTTCAGGGAGAACATAAACATTTTCAATAAGACATACTCATGATGCAAGTTCAACTGCTCCATGAATTGATGAAAATCAATGAGATGTTGAACAGGATCATCATCCTTTTCTTCTCTGAAGATAGGCAGTAAATCTCCCCATTCTAATAGACGAGGCACTGGATTTGGAAAACCAGAGATAGCTGAAAAGTTTAGAGGAGAAAATATCCTTGCCAAGATAGCTTCCATAGCCTTTGACATCTTGGTTTTTCATGGAGTGGAATCACCAGGTGAAAGATGCAGTCTTTTCTGTCTCCAATCCTTGTTCACCATCAAGAACTGGCTATAATCTTTGTCGTACAACCCAGGGAAGATCTTCAATTTCATCCCCGACAACGGCGCCAATAATGTTAGCATTGAAAGTCACACTTTGACTTCTAAAGTGTAAGCTCAGCACCCATCATAATGTAACAGATAAGTTTTGTTTTGAATAGGTGGATCAACAAGATGGAAAAAGAAAGGGAGAGGGCAGCAAACTGCAGATCAGTAAGCTACACCAATGGGAAATGGAGTCATAAACATTCTACTCATCGAAGGCACTAAAGCTGCTCAGTAGAAAACAAGATTATATTATGATATATGGAAGAATGAAGAAGGAAAACATGAGATATAATGTTCACTAAACAGAGATCCTCTCGGTTTTATAAATCAATAAATACTTGAATAAAACAATGAATGATGGAAAAAATTACAACAGAACCTCTGTTGCTTAGGGATCCATAAATCATTGGCAACCTTTGATCCTCAAATATGCAATATATTCAAATAAGAAGCTATATAAAACACAAGAATTACAATCTTAAAATCACAACTCTCATGAGTCTTCAATAGCAGTAATGATTACAATCAAAAAATGCCCTCGGACTTACAAATGAACACACACAGGGAAACGGCATGCTCCTACTCTCTCTAGCCTCTCTTGTCTCATGAATCCAACCCCTCTCCAATAGCTCCCTCCTCTCTTAAATATAAAATAACATAAAAATATCCTTAGGAGGTTGAATCCCATCTCTTTCATTAGATTCTATGCCTTGGAGCTAGGTGGAAATAGTCAAAGAGACAAAAATCCAACAAACTACTAATTTTCAGGAAATTGTTGGAAGTCATTAATAAATTGTTTCCAACTCATTGCATGAGGTATTTAATGGAGATAAAAATTAGGTGCAGGTCTCCCTTGACATCTAACTGATCCATGAGAATTCATTTGAACCCTCCTTGACAGGTGGCAACCTCCCAACAAGGCGAATATCTAACAACTATGCAAAACAGAGAATTTACAGCACATTTTGTAGTGCACTAGTGTTTTAATTGTTTCTCTCAAATTCCAAACTAGGTCAGGATGAAATTTGGTCAGCAAGTCAACAAGGATATCATCTTCCTCCACAA
>SNQJ01S0035231.1:130042-171224 GCA_010110895.2 Picea sitchensis
GGCTTCTGCCTCGGCCCCTCTAACTCTATTTTCGGCTCAGCTTCTCCTCAGCTTTCAGAGCCATCTGATAAGCATCCTCCACCGTTCAGATGGTTACCATGCTCAATTCATCCTGAAAGTCATATCTCAGACCATTCAAATATCTAGCAACCTTCTCATCATCGCTCTCCCGATGACCTGCCCTGATATTCAGACGATAGAATTCCTCAATGTATTCTTTCACTGTCATCAGCTTCTGTCTCAGGTTCTGCATCCTCCTGAACAGAGTAATTTGATAATCTCTGGGGATGAATTTCGCCTTCATCTTTGCGATCATCCTGTCCCAGCTCTTGATCTTTTGCTTGCCCTTGCAGCATCTGTTAGCTTGTAGCTCATCCCACCACAATGCTACATGTCCTTTAAAGCGTGTAACAACATGCTTGACTTTCTTGTCCTCTTCGACATCCTCATAGTCTAAATATGTATCTAGAGCTCTAATCCAATCTAGTAGCTCCTCTGCATCCAAGTTTCCCTCGTAAACTGGAATGTCCATCTTTGCCTTCGCACCCATTCTGGCGATAGCTCTAATCAAATGCTCATTTGTTGCATCTTCGGCTGCAACTTCTTCCTCTCGTTCATCCTCAACTTTGCTCTCGGAATCACTGAGATCCCCTGCACTAGTTGTGCGTCTTTGTGCTGTCTACATGTCCTTGAGTTTTGCTCGGAGATCACGCATTTGTCTCTCCATTTCTAGGTTTGTTACCTGCCTGCCTCTTCTCTGCACCTCCCTATCCTCTAGATTGGGTGATTTTCTTTCTCTCCTCAGTGGCATGGTGAATTTCCTTCTTCTCTGCTACAAGAAGCAAATAAATTTTCTCTCTCTGATACCAAACCTGACGCAGCCGCACTCCTCGGAGCATGCCCGCTCACACAGGATCTTCTCTTTCCTCAACCCGAGGAAATCCAAGGTTCTTCTATTTCCCTATCGGGAAATCCGCACCCACAGTTCTCCTCGCGCGACTTCCCTTCTTTTACTTATCGGGAAATCGGTACTCGTGACTTCGCGAATCTAATGGTTGATCACTGGGCTCTCGAAACCCCGAGACTCGATGCCTGGTCAACGCTAACTTCCTCCTGTCGGAACTTTCCTTATCGCGATTTCACTACTCACGATATCAAACCACTCGATTTACCGACTTCCGAACCCCGATGCACCGAAACTCCGATGCGCTCGCGGGTTGACTTTTCAACGGTCCCGTCGCCTCGTCGAGATTTCGGACTTCACAGGATCGCGAATCCTGATGTCAATGGACTCGGGACTTTTCTTTCCCCGATCCCTGATATGGTACGCCGCCTGTCCTCCACTAACTCTGTTGTGGCCCACGCTATCCTTTAACTGTTGGGATATCGCGTTTCGTGATTCCAAACTACAAGAGCATCTTGTCTCTGAAATCTCCGATGCCCCGAACTCTGACTTCCTCGAATCTTCTGACACGCGTCCCAATTGATGGACGGTTCTGGGCTCGTCGGGATATCGCGGATCGTGATATCGCAATTCTCGTTGCAACAACTTGGAGCTTCGACTTGCGAATCCCCGATACAAGATATCACGTGTAGATCCGATGGTCCTTGTGACTCAGATCGACGCTCTACCCTCCTGAGCTTAAAACCTTCTGACGTTCTCTCTGTAACCTCCTTGCACCTCCGCAAGATCCAACGACCCTCAGAACTTCGCGAAAATCTCCTCAGGGGATTTCGATCGTCCGTTCTTCCTTTGATGATTCTGCGAAACGACTGCGTTCCTCTCCACGAAACTCGTCCGCCTGCTTACAAACTTGAAGCTTCTTCCTGATCTTCAAAGTGCAACTTCAACCACTATCCTTCAACAACTCTGAGGCCTTATCACTCCTGAGCTTTTCTATGACTCTAAGTCTTTGGAAACCTTTTGCACGCACTCCTTGCGGCAACCCTTCAACCTCAACTGAGTGTTGAAGTCCCTTGACTCTGCGCACGCCAGCAGCAGCAGTCTGACAAAGATTCACTCAGGTCCGCAACCCTGAGACTTCTACCTGGCCTGCGCACTCCTTGCATGGCTCTGTGCCTAACTAGACCTTTGAGGAAATGAGAACAAAAGCTATCTCTAATTGAACCCTTTTGTCAACGCACTCCTTGCGGACAATTCGACTGCACTCCTTGCAGGAATCTCTGGCTCAAATAGAGAAACAATTGAAACTCATTTCTTCCTCCCCTTCAGACTTCAATTCAACCATGAAATCATATACACAGCATATAAAAGAAAATGCATAATAGGAAGCAAACATTCATGAGCATAACATCAATACACAGAGAATCAGACACCAAACCATGAATTTGAACCAATCTTCTTCTATTAATTAAAATATCAGTACATGGGTGTTCTTACACAACTCTCTGTATACTCTTGCTCTTCCTTCTTCTGAATAATGTTACAATGATACAATGAGGGTGTCTATATTTGTTTTCCCTCTAGCTCCTAAACTATCTAGTCTAGAATTAAAAATCCTATCTACCTGCATTAACTAGATTAAATGCTATCTACCTACTAAAGGACGAGAGCTATTCGCTCAAGGTCCATTACAATACACAAAGTGCGCCTCATTAAGTTTTCACATTAATGTTCACACAACAGTTTCAAGGCAATTTCAAAATTTGTGCTGGCTTATCCAGCTGTCTTCCGCTTCCGCGCTGGCTCGCTTGATGTGTTGGCGATGCTCCTGCATCAGTATACATTGCAATTTCATATAAGAATACATATTTGTATTGATGTTCAATTAAGAAACACATGTTTATTTTTATCATGCCTTGCTTCTGTTATGCATTCACAACATACCTTGAACTAGTATCCACGTACATAAATTCCAAATTTTAATTTTCATGTTTAAAAAAATAAAAAGATATCATCATCATGAGCATATACAGTAAAAATAATATCATGCAACACATAAATAGGTCTATATGTACGCATCTCAAATATCTATCTCAATTTAACTCAGCCCAAAGAAATGTTAGGCATTTAATTACTAAGATGAGTAAAAAACAATGTTCTAACTTCCTAAGGCCAAGATATGGGGCATTACATACACCCTCCCTTCAAGAAACTTTGTCTTGAAGTTATGGTTAAAATCCAAGGTAATAATAATGCATGGTCTTTACATATCCTTAGGGTTAACTCTTGAAGAATTTTTACTTGGTGATTACTTTGATTGCACTATTATAAAGTCCTCGCTAAGATACTACTATGTTATCAATAAGGGGAAGACCCATCTTATTCTTTGTAAGATTTGTAATTTTATTAACCAAGTATTTTATGATACTGACTATAGTTTCAACTCAATGATAAAATTTCAATTAAGTATCATATACTATAAACAAAATTATATAAAGAAGTTTAAATTTAAGAGTTTCGTATTCCTTTCTTTATATCAAAAGATTAAGTTAAACATTTAAATAATGATTTAATTTATCTGAAATTGTATCAATCTTCAACCAAATTATAATATAATAGGTTGTTATTGTATTTTTTTACCATGTGTAGGGCTATGGTCATTCAAAAAATAAGCAAAAATTGATGGCACAACTACTAAGTGTCTTCCCTAATAGAAAATCTTGTGTTATACTAGTTCCACCGGACCTTCACTTCATTAAAAGCATGGTGAGCCTTTTAATATTTTGACTTAGACTACCCCTATTCAACATGCATGTTACTATGTCCTGACTCTATTTTATTACGACTTGTAATTTAATTAACGAAAATACGCCCTTCTCTTATAGATGTACTCTTCCTAATTTCTATATTAAAGTATAGTCTATTAGTTTGACAACCAATTAGAATCTTATCTCAGTTTTGGTTGTTTAGTTAAGTGAATCTTATATTGGGTTTGATTATGAATTTCATTAATCCAAGCATATAATTCCACTTGGAATATCTTGATAATTATAACCAATCATCTTTGAATTGATTATCACTCTAACTCGAGTGATACAATACATACACCATCACAAAATTTTCCCATGCTTAGGAACATTGACTAAGATACTGCTAATTGATTGTCATGCAATCTCATTACTTCATAGTTTGGTCATTGTCCTCAATTTCATTGTCTTCTTAAGTCATACAAATAAAATCTTGACCAAGTTAAATATTTAGTATATGGTTATTTTCATCATAGTCAAGGAAAATCATGCTTTCTATCAACAAATCACTATTAAAAATGTGCCTACTTGTAACAAGCACCATGCCTACCTTGCTTTAGTGAGCATCACAAATAAAGAGTAAGTTTCATACTTGGGTCCATTCCACACTCTAACATTACTTGTCTTTAAGGCTTTCTTTCCTTGCAATTACTCTTCATACATCTCAACTTTATATATCATTTATACCTACATGCTACTGATCAATTTTGGCCTCTACCCCTTTCTAGTTGCATCACTAGCACTCATCAAGTTCCTCCATCTTACTATGAAATAAGTTTATTTATGGGATGAACATTCTTATCATTTATCATCCGACTTGTAAATCGGTTTCCTTTTTAGTAATAAGTAAATTTCCCCTTAATTGAACATCATAAAAGTTACATCAGGTATGCATTTCTTCTTGCAATTTTGATCTAACCACTAGGTCATCTACACACAAGGTGGGGGTAGATAATAATTATTTTAGTCACTTACACTCACTACCATTATTCCTTAGTAATAAACTCAATTTGACTTAACAAATAAATGCATAACTAAGCACAATTTGGGTTAATATCACGCCAACCATTAGCAATTCGTCCAAATATCATCACAAGATTTCCATTATTGTTCTGAACTCAATTTCTTTGTTCACAACATAGGCCCTTATGGTATCACTTAGGCTTTCATTATATTATTACTCCATAACATCTTTTATATAGTCCATTAACATTACTTATATTGTATTGTCTCATTTAGCATTCATTTTCACACTTCCATCCGCCTTTACATTTGCTACAAATTTTTTTTAAAGCACATCATCATTTTTTAACTTAGCAAATACTTTATATTATTTGCAAACTCATCATCTATTATCTCATTATCTCATAAACCTTTTATTGCTTACTCCAACTACTGTCTCTTACTTTTATAGAATACATTCAATTTACCACTTACGTAGCATGTTTCATTATGCTTAATCGACTATTACCATTATGTTCTTCCATATACTACATCATATTGCTAGTTCATGCATTTCCAATCCACCTTGAACTCAATTCAAACTCCACATTTAACCTCCTTCCTATTACCTTTCATCCACCATTCTATCCTACTTTATAACGCCATTAAATAACACATTTGTATATATATTACCTTTTTTACAAGCACTAATTTTATTTATATATATTCATCCCCTTAACCTATGTCGACCTAATTTATTTATGCACCTTATTCTTTAATCTTACTTATAACATATCCTTTCATTTTTCCATATACTATATCTATTTACATTCACTTATGATTTTAATGTCTTCTCTTACTCAACATATTGTACCTCACTCTTTTCATCTCTTGAATTTATTACTCAAATCACTAAATACACAATTTTTGCCTACTCATTTTCTTAGCTACATATTTTGTCTTCTTCTTTAACACTCGTCTATTACTTTATTGTTAACTTTTATACCATCCATACTCTACTCTATACACCTCCATTTGTATTTGTTTCTTTATTATAAACCTCAAATATACAAAGATTTGTATATATCATTACCTTTGTTATTGCATAATTTCTTATATAATTATTTTGCTATCACTTTTCCCTTATTACTCATCCACTTCTCTTTACATCCACTATCTACTACTTAATTGTACACCACTTTGATTACTAAGACATCTCACCCACATACTTCCCTAATTTTTTATCTATTACAATTTTACATTACTTACCTTATTTTTTTTTTATTCATTTTATCTTTTATATATCACTATTACTCTCAACTTTACACTCTTACTACACTACCTTTTTAATATCCCCAAATTTTACTTTTTACCATTGCTCATTATCACCTTATTTTTGTGTACTACATTCTCTTCCATGAACTTCACTTCCTACTCTTTATATTCATTAATACCCACTATTATGTATTACTTTATACCCCATATACACATATATGCTAATATAAATTTCTAGTCATATTTTTAAGCTACTTTTATACTTTCACTTATCATCTCTTTCGCTTATTTATTTATAATATTTTTTTATTATAACATTCTCTTTTATTTCCTATCATTTATTTTACATCACAATTTTATACTAATATTTTTATATAAATAATTATAATACCTACCATATTATACATATCTATTTTTACATGTATACCTTTTTAATCACATCATTAATATAATTAAATAATCCATATAATTCTATTATTACTAAATCGTGCAACATAAAATTATTATTAATATTAGATACCACCACCACGTGTTATATATTTACCTTCCACATTCCCACATTTACAAACACTGTAACGCTATATGTACCATTCTATCCTATTTTTACACTTTTACTCTTTTTCTTGCACGTCTATTCGTTCTATCAATATATAATATTATAATTTCTTTTTAAGCATATATTTCACACTCTTCCTTATTACTTTTTAATTCACATTATTCATAGTTTTTACTTTATTATTACAATTAATTACATTATACAATTACATTATTTTATACACTATATAATTCTACTCCTAATAAGATAAGACACTTTTATAATTTAACTAATTTATAATTCTACTCCTAATAAGATAAGACACTTTTATAATTTAACTAATTATTATTTTTTTATACAACAGTTTTTATTTTACAATAATATTATGTTTCTCGTATTAAGATAAAACCCCTTTATAATCTTATTAATTTTTTTTATATACAATATTTTTTTTCTACATAGAAATTATAATATTTATAATTTCTTATTAATGGATATGGCACTCGTACCGTGATCGAAAATTGAATCAGGTCAACCCATTATAATCGTTTATGTTTGATTTTTTTTGTTATTATAAAAAAAAGTACACATTTATTAGTATTTTGACTTTTTATCCACGTAGGATCTAAAGTAACTCAGGTTTAAACATATCTGATTCTTGATCTACCAATGTGAAAATCAACCCAAAACTCAGTTAGAAAGTACGTTGATCTATGTTCTGGCGATGTGATGAGTTAATGCCTTCATTGTATTTGTGTGATGAGTTAATGCCTTCATTGTATTTGTTAAAATTAATATATTTTTTGTAAAGTGTGCCCCTTACATGCTAGATCAGGTACAGGGTTCAACACCCCGCTCCTCCACCCTCTCGGTTACCTTACATGTAAGAATAGCATACTTGTGTCTTTATTAATTTCCAATGCCTTCTGTATTTATTATTAATACCTTGTATTATATTTATGTTGTAATTAATTTATTTTATGGTAACAACTATGCATTGTATTATTGTTATATATATTTTTAAAACTTTTAATTAATAATTTATTGAATATATATATATATATATATATATATATATATACTTTAATCTGCACAAACATGCCTTCTCTCTTTTTTTCAAAGTTGATTTTATATGTGAATAAATAATATCAGTCTTTTCTTTAATTATGTTTCTAACATCATAAATTTCCCATTTCCTTAACAATAACCAGGTCTATTAAATCATAAATTTCCCAGTTCCTTAACAATAACCAGGTCTATTAAATCATAAATTTCCCATTTCTTTTAAGAAAAACTTAAAAAACGTAAAGATGTTGATGGATATTATTTTTTAGATAACACCTAACCCCCATAATAATTATAGGTTTCTAGAATACTCACAAGGTCCAATGTTTTTTTTTAAGTTGTACATAAGAGTTCAAGAAAACCATGTTGTAGGTCCTCTTGCTTAAGGGTCATAATTAAAATTTTGGGTGTAGGTCCTCTTGCTTAAGGGTTATAATTAAAATTTTGGGTTATTTAGGATGAATAGTTGGACATAAGAGTTCAAGGAAACCATGTTGCAGGTCTTCTTACTTAAGAGTTGTAATTAAATTTTTGGGTTATTTAGGAGGAACAATTTATGTAAATTTTCAGATAAGTGGATGGGAGGCTTTAAGTCTAAATTTTGAACCGGGCTTTAACTCTTTTATGATTTTTTCAATGCTAAATATTCTGATTTGAATCCAAATATACAAATTTAAATAACATGATGAGATAAATAAGAAGTTAACTTTATGATTAAAATATTTAAATGGAAACATAACAAAAAATACCTCCTCCCTAGTTTGTTGAAGATGACCATTTACAATGAAGTCCTTCTTGTAGAAGGAAGATGCTTCCATGCATTATTTTTTCGCTTGTCCAGAGTGAAACAATGGAATCTTTCCAACCAACTAGGAGCCTAGCCGGATTCCTAGCTCCAAGAAACCTTTTGATTTCTTGGCTCTCTGTGTCCATGACTCCAAGAACAACAAAACACATATGCTCTAAGAAAACTATCACAAAAAATATATATCTTCCAAGAATTATCCAACTCTCAACATGCTCCAACCTCTCAACCTCCTCCTCTATTTATCAAGTTTTTATATCTCATTTCTCAAGTATTCTCAACCACCCTCATTATTATCCATCAACCTCCCTTATTTAGATTTTTGGAAAATGTTAAAATAAACTAAAATATAAATGACTTACATAAAATAAGAATAAATAAAATGCAAAGTCTTTCTTCTCATCCTAGCTTATAAATGCAACTTGACAATTTTCCCCAAAATGTATATGACAACCCACCATATTCATTTAATTCATCATACCAACCATCAATCAAAGTCAAAGAAGATATTTAATGCTACTAGATAATTTTGTATGCAATATAATTTACATAGTCATTAAGCCATTCAATTAAATAGTTAATAATTTGGTTTAATAAATAAATACATTACTTAATTATACTAGTGTACATGTGCAGGGTATGTGTGTGTAGCTAGCAGACACATATCTTATGCATGTACTAACAATAAACAATCAATTCCTCTAGTGCACAGTTCTCGTATGATCACACCAAGGCATGTGGGACAAGAAGTCAAGTAAATGCATCATTTAATCATCTTAACGAACATAATTACAATAATTCATCAATAACTCATTTTCACACTTGAAATATCAAAAGGGAATCAAAAGATGATTTTAAATATAGTAGGAACCAACTGAATAAACAACAGTGGCACATCTAATCCCCAATCAGTATTCTCAACTAACATTGAAGCATCCTTCCTTCCTAATCTACTTCCATCTTCCGTCCTAACATTTCCTCTGTTGGACTAAGTTGGAGCATCAACTATATTGACCTAACTCTAGATAGAACCCGTAAGCGGAAGTGCCATACATCTTGACCAAGCTTCCCGAGCATGCAACTAACAATCGTCATCGGATGACTAGGGGAGCATGACTTCACACAGACCTCCCACGACTCTAGGTTTCAGAGGATAAACAATGGGCAATACCTCCACCCCTCCTCATAGAGCTAGGGTCAACACCCTACATCAAGCCATACTATGTAGCTATTGTTCTTAGATTCATGTCAACAAATAATCACTCTGGGCAAGTTGTGTGCCCTGTCAAAACCACACTTACCACAGATCATAACAATATTTTGAATCATAAATTAAATAATAAGTATAACTTATAGCATACACTATCTTCTTAACTCCTATGACATCCAAGTTACCTCAACATTACAGTCATTTGGCTATCACATAGCTCATCAACCTATAGGTTAGTTCACCAATAACTCACATCCATGCATATACACCGCAATTTCATATAAGAATCCATATATATATTCACGTTCAATTAAGAAATGCATGTTTATTTTTATCATGCCTTGCTTCTGTTATGCATTCACAACATAACTTGAACTAGTATCCATGTACATAAATTCCAAATTTTAATTTGCATGTTTAAACAAATAAAAAGATATCATCATCATGAGCATATACAGTAAAAATAATATCATGCAACACATAAATAGGTCTAGATGTACACATCTCAAATATCTATCTCAATCTAACTGATCACAAAGAAATGTTAGGCATTGAATCACTAAGATTAGTAAACAACAATGTTCTAACTTATTAAGGCCAAGATATGGGGCATTACACAACCCATCGACCATCGACCGTTCATATTGACTGATGAAAACACTCCTCTATTTCAGTCGACCCAACCATCGGTTGTTGGTCATTTCTTAGATGACTTGACGACTGTTGACGTGGCATCACACATGTATGTTGATATGGTACGACACGTCGTCCTAAGGTGTCAACTTGGATGACATGGTAAGTATTGATGTGGCCTTCCATGCGGATGTTGATGTGGCATGGCACATCATCCTCCTCTTTCTTCATCTGCTATCGGTCGTTTCCCTTGGATGACCCAAACACCTCATTGGATTCGGTTGATGCCCGACCATCGACCCATCGGCCACCAAATATTTCTCTTGCCCGAATCCAACACTTCATTTCATCAGTCAATGCCCAACCATCTACCCATCGTCCATTGACAATTTCTCTTTCTTGAATCAAACACTTCGTCGAATCAGTCGACGTCCGGACATCAGCCCATCAACAATTTCTCTTGCTCGACTCTAACACTTTGTCGAATTGACTGACGCCCGGACATCATCCCATCGATCATCAGAGAGTTTTTTTTATTGATCCTAAGTCTTCACCAATCTCACCAATCCAGCCATCGGTCATCGACAAATTATGTTGGCAAACTTCAACTCTTAGATACTTTTGATCAAAACCCAAGTCAATTTGGGTCGTTGATCTCCCAGCTAAGATGATCTTGACTGTCAATCAGATCCAACCTCCCATTGCTAAAAAATGAGTCCAGACCATAGATCTGACCCATTTCCCAAACCCATGAAAATGAATCATGGTGGTTGATCTGCTCAACCTTCTAAATGACCGAAACCTTATAATTTTTTATATTTTATCTCAATGAATCTAAGTTGTTCATCTCAAGATCAAGCGCAATCTCGGTCTTCGATTCATTGAACTCTATCTAACACTATAGAAACCATTAAAACAAAAAATATGACCTTCCAAGTCGAATTTGACTCTGCAAATCTGCAGATCGATGCCCCATATCATCTCTGAGAGGGTTTTGAGGATATTTCACTCAAAAATTTCCCACAAATTTGGGGATTTTCACTCTATTTTTTTTTTGTTTTCCCCCAAATTTGTCACAGACACATCTGTAATAGAAACGTTTACCCAAATTCACACTAGTTCTTGTCCCATATAGGTCCAGTGTTGAACCATAAGCTTTGATACCATATTTTAACATCTCGAGCCTCTAGTTGAGAAACATTACGTGCAAAATGCGCATTAAAACATAACATTTTATGCTTATTAATTTCATGTAGCTTCCAACTATATATCACACACAATTTAACCATTTGACTGATACCACAGTTCTAAATGCATTTAATAATATATATTAAAAAATGAATGCAACTAATCAAGAAAACAACAAACACACAACATCCATATAAACAATTTACATAGTGGAATATCATAATAAACACAACAGAGAACTTATTTGTTAATAGCTAACCAATTAGTTGCATACGAAGGATGAACATTCCATCCATAGGCATTCCTATTCATTTTCTCTTCACATAAATCCACCCCCAAGCTGAGGCTATGAGTCCACAAGGAGATTTAGCCCTCTGTCTATCCACTCTCCACACACAACAACCCCAAAGCCCAGGTTCCTCTTTGTTCCCCAAAGCCTGCACAACCCAAGGGATGGGATCCCTTTTCACTACACATAGTCCCTCAAGCCTTCCCACTTTCCTCTAGGGCTCCAATTCATCTGATTAATCAAGAATCCTTCCAGCTATTTCAAGAGTGCTCACAACAACCCTTAGCATGCTCTTGAGTCATTTTCTCAACATAAAAACGATTCATAGGCTTACAACCCGATTTACAGGAACACAAGATTCTTTCTCAACATGCAACACAACCCAACAATGGTTGCTTCAAGTGAACATGGTTGGTGCTCTTCCTAGCACTCATCACCTCTCATGTTGTCCAAAATATACAAGTAAACAATTCTCTTCATGAAAAAATGTGATTGTCAAAAAAAGACCTCCTTGCCCATACAATTTTTCCTCTCTTTGCTTGTTTTCTTGACTTGACTTACACTCTTCCCCAAGATGATTATACTCATGTCTATTCTCTCCAATAACTACGGGATGTGAATCCTCACACCCACCCTCTTACATGAATTTAATGGTTGGGTTTAGGAACACTCAACAAAAAATAGAAAGTTTACACAAATAATAATAATAATTCAGGAATGTGGGTTGGATTAATACCCATGAATAATTCCCCCTTGGACCCCCTCTCTCTCTTGGAATCATATTCCCCCATCATTCTTCATCCCTCTTGTATCACAACTAGTGACTACTATTTTGACCAATTATTTCAATTCACATAATATATTATTTATCACCCAACCATATTAAATCAATACGGGCTCTTCACCCCAACACATCGACTAACTAGTCTAAATCAAATTTATACAATTATATTCTAATTCACGGGGATTAAAAATGGGGATGTTACACATAACATAAGATCAATTATGAAATCAATGCAATACATATCTATAAGAATATTTATCTTCTTTCCAAGGATACCATGAGCAAGATTTCATCTCATTGTCCTTTCTGACACACCTTCCTTGATCCTCAGAATCATACTACGTGGATCTCTCACAACAAATTCATTTAAGTTTCCTTTTTCTTACAAAAGCTATCCCTTCTAGGCTCAAGCATCCCCTTCTCTACCAAACATTCCCTCAAGGGATCCATCTTTCCAAGGATTACACAGTAATAAGAGCACCAAATTATAGAGCCTTAATTCCAATCATCCCAGTGGAAACCTCTAATCAATCAATAACTTATATGGAAATTCCAATGTTATCATAGTGGCCGTCTTATGAGGCTTTCCAGCTTACAGTAACCAACATTTTCCTTTATTAGGTAGATTCACCATGCACTTGTGCCATAAACATAAACATGCAAATATTATGATTCATCCCTCTATCTATCATAAAATGTTTGAATTAATTATTATAGTAATTATATTCTAATTAATATATGAAGTTCCACACATACTTAGATTTTAATTTTGTAGGTAATATTCCTTTTCTTCATCATGACTAACTTTCACTGCCATATCCAAGACAATCTTTTCTATAACTCTATTCTCCTAAAAAATATTTCATTTAGTCGTTAAAACATGACTACCTATGCTTACAGTCCCTTCACTACATCCACAACAACTCCATGAAATGATCTTGGACTATGAGATAGTCATAATTCCATCACCTCAACTATTAACATAATATCTGCAGTGAAATATGGCACACATATGGATTCACACAATGCAATCAAATATGTGTTCCATCATATATGTGTTCACAACCACAACATTTACGTAATCTACTTATGCACATCTACTCGATGCATCCTTGAAGTGATTCAATAATACAATATTCTCATGTCATGCATTCGACCATGATGAATTGGAATGTCTAACCAACACCTTTACACACCATTCAACCGCCTTCCCAATACTTTCTTAATCACCTGGACACCTTCCTCTTCAACCAAGAACATTACATTCTAGGACATTGACACAAACAAAGAGACCAATCGACACTTGTGTAGTTCTATAGAATTTCAATATCTAACAACACTATGGCCTCACACATGACTATCTCACATGGAATTCACTTTTAGAACATGATAAAAATTCCTAACTTGCATTAGTTATATACTCATAAATAGTAGAAGATGACATGCTATGACACTCTATTTCATATGAATGCATTAATAGATTTTAAACATAATTTATATGTCTAAGGATTTATGACTTTACTATACACTAACTAGGTATCATTCACACAATGCATTCAACCACATAAACATATCAACTTATTATAACAAATCTTGACTAAAGGAAATCTTACCTAAATTCCCTTCAACACATATGCAATATAAACATAAATAAGTCGGTACCTTCATGGATGCTATCAACATATTTGATGTTATCTCATCTGTTGGTGTCTTATGGAAGCTTACATAATCCTTTAACAAACTCCTTGAATAGCACTATCGTTTCCTTATCCTTTCTTTACAAGTTCGACTACCATATGTAGTAGTATCATCAACATCTTCATCCATGCTCTCAACCATTTCTAGTTACACAACCATCATTAATCACATTCATTCATTACATTGTACTCATTGCAAATGAAACACTAGATGACTTGAAGTTAATATGAAACATCATATATGCTCAAGCATATCCATATTCACTCTACAACATTTCATCTATCAATATTCACGCTAGTGCATATGAACTACAACTATTTCATTCTCTTGTAATTTCAACATTCTTGTGCTTAAACTATTAAACTATTAGCATATAGTATCTTTCTAAATATCAAGAAATAAACAATTGAGAAAGAGAAGAGTTAATAATTCCCCCTTCAAATTTATTTGCATAAGATGGAATTATTCATCATATGTTATTCAATTCATGGCCTTTTATCAATCACACAATGGATCATTAATTGTTATTTTCTCACCCAATAGCACTTCATAATAGGTATAAACATTTCTACTTTCTACTTTAAACATGCATCTCTACTTCTATCAACAAAAGACAATTTAAGTTAAGAGAATCCCCATCATTAGTATGTCTACCTTGATGGTCTTGTCTTTCATGTGTTGCTACAATAATTTCCTTAGTATCATGTAGATTCCTTTAACATTGGTGTAGCTTCATTTGTTGTCCCTAGTTGCCCTTAAGAACAATTTGAATATGGAAATAATTTTTATTTTTTATGAGTTGCCTCTACATTTTGTTAACCTCTACGTATTGTTTCACCTTTTGTCCTGAACAAGTCTATCCAAGGCCATCTGGACCATTACCTTATTTCCAACCCAATATAGTATTACCACCTCATTAATCGCTTCCTTTTTCTTTGTAAAATATGGCCCCAATCTTAATTTTTTTTGTCATCATTTCTATCACGCTATAATGTTTCATTTTATGTTAATCCATATTCATATGGAATCATTAAAAATTCCATTCTACTTTTCCACCAACCAAGCATTGATATACATTTCCTTTCATATGCCTTCTTAATACTTCATATATAGAAGTCATTGCGATATCTTATGATTTTCTTTGACTTACTACCTATTGGTATATTTAAAATGCACTCAACATTATTTACCTTCAACTCATACCAACAATTCACTTTTACTATTATAATCAGTTCCTTAATATTGCAACATCTTCTAGCAATTGAAAATCCTTCATATGGTATTTCATGCCCTTATCTCTTGTTGTCTTTAGGATCCATTCAATTTTAGAACTTGATTTTCATTTCCATAGAAAATTCTTCACCAAAAGATAAATCCACACACTATAATTCTTTATTACACCATTAGAAATTTCCAAGTTAGTGAAAATTCATCACTTACTTCATAAGATTTACACTTAAGTTGATGGTTTATATTTTTCAACTCTTCTAGGCATACATCTGATTTTCCCACAAAGATGGTTCACCCATCACGTGCATGAGGTGCATGTTTTTTTTTATATTATTATTGGGATATTTACTCTACCATATTGGTTGTCCATAACTTCATCCTTTGCAGTTGTGGTCTACAACTTCCATAGTTTCCTTTCATTATTTCCAAAATTTAAGGAACATACATCATCCTTTATACATAAGGATGCCATCTCTACATGCTAGTATATGATAGGCATAGGATCCTTACACATGTCACTATTACTTTGTTGTATACCATAACTATCTATGATGATCATGATCTCCCATTTCTCTTATCTGCAAACCAACTTTCATATGTTATCTTAGTTAATGCATTGGATGCATTCTACATAAGGCATCATCAAACACTCTTAGTCCCTTCTCCTTCATGATTGATCCAAAATAAAAACTAAAAGAACCTTAGTTATCTTCATCCATGGAATTTATCTATCTAGATATCAACATTGAAATAATACCATTATCTTGAATATCCCTATTTATCCAAGCACTCAAAAATACTTGATCTAGTTGTCCAACTAGCTAGTTAATATGAACCTTGCCATTGTGCCTTCACAACACTACAAAAGTACTATAATGAAGTATATAGTGTCCTCATTAGTTATTTTCTCATTTTTCATGCTCCTATATCAAACCTAAAATTATTTCCCTAAATGGAAGACACTTAGGAATAATTCACATTGACATTTTCACTATCCAATCAAGCCTAGAGGCTTTATTTTGCTCACTTTCTAAAACAACCAGAAACATATTTTCAAGAAATAATTCTTATGTTATATTATCCTATACAACACCTTTCCAACAAGTATAATTATTCTCAATTATGATATTTGAGCTTAAATTTATATCTCTTAGAAGTTACCATTTTTTCCCATTTTCTACACATTTCCCATTGGTGCAATCAAGGTCAAAGACCTACTTCATCCACCTATGGAAGAAAATATAGTGTGAACCAAGAATTGTTTTGTATTGGGTGTTAATAGTACTTCTGATTGAACACTCAAAAACATTAATCTTCATGATATAATGCTCCAGTCATTTTTTTCATCCATCTAGAATTGTCAACTTTACCCCCTTTTCACTCTCTGGACTTTGAAAATTTGGAAAAAAATGTTATCTTTCAAAATGGAGAAAAAATGGAAAATTTTCACTAGGAAATTTTTTTCCAGTTTATTAAGGAGATCAAATGATCAATATTTTTTTTTTCCATTTTTGGAATATTAGGTCACTTTTTTTCCACTTACAAACAAAAGTTATTCCTGAATAATGGATTTTGGCCTATTTTTCATCTTCACTCCAAACCCCTTGGATTTTAGCTAAATCCTCTATTGGGTTTCATCATTCTAGATCCTACTCCACACTATCCAAATTTCATACTCAATTGACCTCCTATCATTGAGTACCCTCTTATTCTTTGAAAAACACTAATTTCCATTTTCCAAAATTCTAGAGCTGAATCTACCAAACATCCTCACTAGTTTGTTTTTTTGTCATTGTCACTATGGACTTACACCTTAAATTTCATTTTGATCAGAGTTCATATGCTCCTGATATGGCCAAATCAAAGATTTTTTTTTAACAATTTGTTTCTTCTACTGATGTGACATCTTGTTGATGTGGCATGGAACATGGAAATGATGATGTGGCACTAGTTTCCACCTGAATCCTAGAGGTCAAAACTAGGTATTTCCATGTCATTCTATTTAACCCTTTTTCTATCATTGTGGCATATTTTAATTCTCTATACACCTTTACACACAAACACACACACACACACACACACTTTATACCTTTATTATATTTATAACGTGTGGCCCATATGATTTTATATCAGTGAACCTAACATGTGGCCCATATGATTTTATTTTAGTGAACCTAGCATGTGGTGCATAAATCTCTTTTGATATGACTAGGGGATCCCATCTATGTCCTTTAGTGCACATGTTCCTGTGATGGTGGTCCCACCTAGACACTTGGGAATAATCTACCAACCGCAGAGGCAGAACTTGTAGGTATCTAATGAGACCCTCCCCCTTTGAAATTTAAAATTGACTACCCAAGTTTCATGCCCCTATCAATTGTGAAAGTTGAAGTGTGGTTTCCAATAACACTTCATGAACCTCCACAAACCACTTTCCACTAATTGTAATGCCACACTTATTATATTATGGTGTCTACTTAGACATGCAATGCCCATCCATTGATTGTAGAGGTTGAACCTACAAGTTTTTAATGGGCACACCCTCCACAATCCTAAACTTTTGGGACACATCGTGTTTCCATAGAAATTGTTGAGACCCAAATATATTTTCCAATACCACCTTCATAGCCTCCACATACCACATATTGTTGATCCCAAAACCACTTTTATGTGCTTCTACCATGGATTTCCCTTTGTTGCATGGTTTCCACCTATAATCCTAACTCCATGTGGCATTGTCATGAATCCTCCATGTCAACCTATATGGTCCATTTCACATTCCACCACAACTTCAATTATATATGCATTTATATATATTTTTATTTCAAAAGGATGCTTGGATGTGATCTAGAATGGATCATTATATAAATTTTCATCTATTTTGGTACTTTATAGGTGGAATTTTTTTAATAATTGGCTTACAAGGCCTATTTTAGGGGTAGGTCCTAGTTTGGTGATTTAGGGTCTAAAAACTTGAAGAGATAGTTTGAGACAACAAATGACACGTTTTGGGGTCAAAACTTTGCAATCTTAGCTTGCAAGGCCTTGGTGTTGTTCTACCCACCTAAATATTTTCAATGATGTGAAAATCACCTCAATCAGAGTTCCTATGTGGAAGTTATGCCTCCCTCAAGTTAACGTACATCGTTGACCACCATGGTATTGAGTGGATGCCAAGTCATCCCCCATTACTCACACATGTGGGGATAGTCATGTGTGGACTTTCAATAATATTTTAGAGGGTCCAAAACCCTAACACTAATTGAGGGTTGAGGCATGAAAAAAATATAACCATAACCCTAGATGACTGTCATGCTATGTTAAATATTGGGATGCTAAGAAAGGAATGGGTTTCATTCTTTTGGTATTTTTATTGTTCCATAGTTGAGAAAAGAATCTAGGATTGGGATATGGAAGCATAAAAAAGGAGGTAGAATATTTTTGTAGAAACCATTCATGCCACAATGTCCATGGCAACTCCATAGTGAGTTCCCCTTTATTTGTACTTACATTTCATAACTGAGAAAAAGAGAGAAAAACATATTCCTCACCTTCTAGATGGGGTTTATCCTATATTTGATTTCCCAAGTCACATCTTATGTTCATTTGTGCGGATGGCGTGTTCATTTGCTTGTTTCTTTCATTTTTATTTCAACTATTTCCATAATTTTGAGCACTACACCAGTAATATTAAATTTGAGATCTAAGGTAGTAAACCGCATAATAAAATATTTCATAATGTTGTAAGATCTATTGTGATGAACTGTTCTAGTAGGATATACATGGTAGTTTATAGATCAGGTAACCATGAATTTCAAACATGGCTCTTCAACCTCAATTTCCTACATATTATTTTACTTCCCCTGATGGGATTCAACCTTCGATTACTAGAAATTTTGACATTAGCAACTATTTGAACTCTGTATTTGAACAAAATTGGGCATTTTCACCAATTACAAAATTTTTCCCCAATTGTTTTTTACATAAAGATGAACTCTGTAATTTAGCATTATAAACACATCGCCTCCATGCAAATCAATATGTCTTGTCAAAAAATCATTATGGATCATATACATATCCTTCATTAGCATTTTACCAAATATATGGCCCACACTTGCTTTTTTTTCCTGGGCCAATTTTCACAAACTCCGTGTTCCAAAAATTCACCCTAATTTCCATGGAACCAAACACTACAATCCATGATTTACACAAATTATACCTTCATATACTCTAAAAAGAATCCATTTTTTGAATTTTGAGCCACCATTCTAACAATTGTTAGCTTCAAGAAATCTTACCCAAATATTCTCCATGACATATTTTATTAAACATTTGGCATGCAAACTATAACTTGTTCATGTACAGACTAATCTCTTTGTCATATAGCCCCAATCATATAACCAATGGTTATGATACCATATTGTAGCATACTGAATCCCCTCTCTAAGCAATTAAGGCTATGGGGTGCTCCAAAAAACACCACAAAATTTCTCTAGTACCATGTGCTATTGTACCCATTTTCCTAATCAATCTCAAATCGACATTAATACATAGAATTTATAAGAAGTGATAATACAACAATAGAAATAATATTTCCCATAACAATGAGTCGAATTTTAGGGGGTATATGGTCTAAATTCAGATGAAAAAGTCATAAAGCTATAAAGCTAATAGATTTCCATGTGGATCAAGGAGATCCCCACATCCTCATTAATTAATTGGGCTAACAGGTTGCCCATATGGGTCAAAAAGAGTCCCACCTCTCCATTATTGTATTAGGTTTTATTTCCACTACTTAGTTAGTTGGGTAGTTAGATCTATTATTCTAATAATAGAGACTCATTTAATGAGCTCTTTCCATTATTGTATCGGGTTTTATTTTCCACTACTTAGTTAGCTAGGTAGTTAGATCTATTATACTATTAATAGAGACTAATTTAATGAGATCTTTTTTACTTTGTCCAATGGACCATTTTGTAATGCTGTATAAAGGCCTAGCAAACCTTCTCATAATATCAAGTTACTCATTTTGGATTCTCTCATATTTTCTATTGTTCATTGTGAGATTAATTAGCTCTAAGTTATTTACTAGTAATTAGTTTTAGATGCGAGTCTCCTCTTTGAGCCTCACCTCCTGAGTACTTCATTTACATGTTTTTTTCCATGTTTCTTTTGATGCAAGATTAACACGTATAAGCTCGTCCTCTGTCAATATTCAAGCCATCTAGATCTCATCCCCTGAGATCCGGATCAATGGTATAAGAGCAGGTACACTCTCCATCGAAACAAGGGTTTGAAGCATGTTGTGGGTTCAAACATTTGCAACAATCACCAACCTCCTTTTGGTACTATCGGAATCCATTTTTCGGGCCATACACTGTAAGCATCATAGTTAGTCCACGTGCACTACAATACATTTTTTACCCTCGAATCTTTGTTCACCATTATAAGGAGAACCATACATGGATTCACTACATCCATACATTTATTCACTACATATATACATGGATCCATACATCCATTGGTATGAAACATTTTCAACAAATTTACAGGGTGTCCATGCTTCCCATGGAGGTTCCATAACCTCTACAAGAACCCATGTTGCTCTACAAACCCTTGGCATCCTTTGTGGCCCTCTACACTCAACCAAATGCAAATAGGTTCTGTGACCTCTACACAACATTTCAGAGGCTCTACCATAGTGCATTTAAAATATCTCTTCAATATATCAAATGGGTATTTCGTGGAATCTCTTTTGGCTTCCTGGTTTGAGAGATATCATCGATTGAATCTTAGCATGTATTTGACCCAAGGAGGTAGGGCGTACCACCATATTCAACAATATTTTTCTCCCTTCTCAGGAAACTAAAGAAGTATTTCCACATATGGATGTAAATATATCTCTAATATCTCAAATGGGTATTTCACATAATCTCATTTGGCTTTCTGGTTTGAGAGATATCATCGATTGAATCTCAGTATGTATTTGACCCAAAGAGATCATGTGTACCACCATATTCAACGGCCTTTTTCTCCCTTATTAAGAAACTATGTAAGGATTTTCACATATGGATGGAATTATCTCTTGAAGATATCAAATGGGTATTTCACGAAATCTCATTTGGATTCTTGGTTTGAGAGATATCATTGATTGAATCTCAACGTGTATTTGACCCAAGGAGGCCATGTGTGTTAGCACTAGAAGTCACCCTCTGATTGCAGAGAGGGTAAGCCCAGTACCCATCAGTGTTTGGGGTGGATGTTGGTTTAAATGTGGAAGGCCAAAACTCAACAAAATGAAAGATGTTCAACACAGAACTGGATAGGAAATGCACAGGGAAGTGAGGGCCACATTAACTTCAATCAATAAATTGAGTTAAAGAAAGAGAAGAGGGAAGAATTAGGAGAAAGGGTGAAGGAGACGGCTCTAGGAATCAGGCCTTCCAGCATCTCAGAGAAGAAAACCCAAGCTCAAGAGTATTCTTGAGCTCAAATTTAGACACCGAAATATGTCTACAAGGGACACGGTTATAGCTGCAATATGATCAAACCTCCATCAGCCTACAACTGCAACAACTCGACTCGATCCTCCATGCACAAGCCATTCAATGTGAGAAGGAAACAGATAAAGAAGGAAGTGAATAAAACAGAACATGACACCTCTATAATCAAACCTCCATTACAACAGTATAATGATCCTCGATTGGATCATCCATGCCCGAGTGTTTTAAACAAATTTACAGACAAAATGAAAGAGAAATGAAGCTGACTTCTATTAACATGAAAGTCTCAAATCGATTACATAACTAGAGAACAACTATGGCAGAACAAAGTTACAGATTGGGAGCTCTGCTCAACCAAATACCCTTACAAAATAACATAACTCCATACATATACTAAAAAATTTCATAAACAACAACAGAGGCATGCTCGAGCTTCCATGGTGTTGCATCTTCTCAGTCAGACTGTGCACATGCATTCTCTTTCAGACGAAAGCTCATATTAGTATGGGATTGCAGAAAAAACCGCTTGTAGGGCTGACAACTCTGTTTTCCTTGTAGGGATGACAACTCTGTTTTCAACGGCTGAATCCTCCATACTTCCCATTTATGGGGTGAGGCGAGGCTTCAACCACCACCCCACTTTCATTAACTACTTCCATCGGGATTAGGATGAGGCTTGAATGCTCAGGGAGCTGCTCCAGGCGGTGCACACGACTTTTTCAAGTCAATCCTGGTGCCTCGAGGCCATGCAAATCTTCTTTTGTCACCAATACGGACTCTTTCGGCCTTTGGCGCAACTTATCTCTATCACTCCATGTGACCTCGGGCCATGAACTGGGGCTCAAATCCTGGGCATTTTGTGATTTCGCATTTCGGGGGCTTTCACATCACGTGACTACAATCTCCCGATACTCGATATTGCAAAATGGCCTATCTCAGATCGACAGTTGGATTTGCTATGCATCCGACGACCACAATTTATCCCTCGAAACTCTACCTGCCTTGGCCAACTTTGTGCTATGGGTGCCAACTTTTCCTCCTGGATCCGCTTTCCACATGACCTTGGGCTCAATCTTTGAGCGCTTCATGATTTCGCGTTTTGGGAGTTTCCGCTGCGCGAAACTTGCGCATTTCTCCCAACGAAACTACGATTCGCGAAATCACGAAATCGATTATCTACTGCCATGTGCCCTTCTGAATCGGACGACTCCTGCGGATTTCAGGTTTCTAGAGTTCAGATCTTTTACGAACAACTTTAACAACATTTCGAACTCCCGATTCCCGCGACTATTTTTCGCCGTTGATCTTTCCCGATGAGATATATGACCCATATTAAATATTTTCTCAACCTTTGATCTTGGACCTTAGCTTCGGAGATAAATTTTGAGAAAATTTTAACCTCCCGAAAGAAAGCATGCCGCCGATCGATTCGCCTAATGGATCTCTGTCGTTGAAGTTGATCTCACGCTTCTTCTTGCGCTTCAAGCCTGAAATGAATTGTTTTGGATGCTGTGCTTTGATGCTTCTTGTGAAGACCACAAACTTTGACAACCTGTTTCCCTTGAAAACTATGTGTGATAACATTTGGCTCCACAGGGGATGACATGCTCCCTGCGAGCTGCCAAGAACAAGCAGTTCCATTCGCCTTAGCTGTTGGGTTATGGAGTCGGGCTCAAAACTTCTTGCTGAGGAATACAAGCCGATAAGTAAAAAAATGAAAATAAACACACATGTGCTCCAGAGGATCTTATTTATGTACATTCCTAAAATAATTTATTTTTACATCGGGTGAAAGCAAATTTCCACCATAGCCATTCCATTAACTTCTTGACTAGAAGCTCTTTTACTCTGTTAGTAATTGATAACATATGATGAAATCGTGAAAGAAAAATGATTACATCCTTCAGCTTTCCTCCAAAGGCTAAAGTTGAGATAAAGCTAGGCGACTCCAAGGCATGAAGTAAATGTAGCTCCATGTACTCGCTGATGAGCTCATAAAACGAGTGGTAAACTCCAGAAAATTTGTAACAGAAATCCTGCTCTACTCCACAATTTCTCACACATGGATGGATGTCTTCTGCAGACCCGAGATGGGTGATTTCCACACAATATTTTTCTTTAATGTATAGAGGACAAGGCTTAAATTATAGCGTGGCCTTGGAAATCCTTCATATCCGGCTCAGAATCCGCTTTATAGTTGTCATACATAGGCCAAATACCCCCCAAGCTATTAAAGTGTGGTGAAGGGATCTGCTCTTCTTCATCTGAATACTCAGAAAAGATGCATGAGCATAAAAATACTCCATCTTGTAAAAAAGGAGCGATGTCTTGATCCTCCTCTTCAACTATTTCTTCTTCTAAATCTGAGACAACAGGTACATCAAGGGATGAATACGATACCTTTATTGTTGTGCAATCATCAACACTGTCATCAACCATATCTAGAAGGATTTCTTTGTCATAGGCAGGGCTGCCAAGAACATATGTTTGGAGGACCGAAATATCCTCTGCATCTCCTTCAAATGAGCAGCAAGCATGTTCTTCCTCCAAGTTTTCTATTTTTGTAGAAAGTGATTTTACCTGCTCCATCAAGTCACCCAAAGCATATTCTTCTTCCTCACAACCTTCATCAGAAATAGCCACACCTTGAACACAGTCTTTACATTCCTTACAATAGTTATGACAGATTAACTCAGAGGAATAATACCTTTGACAATGCTTATTAAATGCTACATGAAACTGCTCTAGGGAGGAGATGCTAGCAGGGGGCAAGGATCGATACCACTCACGGGCATCCCCATCCAATGAGAACATGAACATCTTCATTAAAACATCCTCATGATGTATCTCCCACTGATGCATGAGTTCATGAAACTCATGGAGATGCCGAGCAGGGTTATCCTCTTTACGTTCTCCAAATATGGGAAAATAATCACCCCATTCATCCACAATAGGGACAACATTGGGAAAACAAGGAACAACAGAAAAATTAAAAGGAGAAAACCTCCGAGCCAGGATTTTGTTCATTTCGAACCAGTGGAGTCGCCAAGTGAATGATATGTAGAATGAGTGTGTCTAGTCTTTGTTCACCATCAAATACCAGAGCTAATCGTTGTGTTCTCCCAAGGGCTACCAGGTGTAGCCAGAAGCAGCCATACTGAAACAGTGGAGATGAGACAGTGGAGTCGCCTCAGTGGAGTCACCAGGTGCAAGTGAAATCTTCAATGGTTCTGATACCTGATGCACCTTCAGAATCAAAAGCTCGTTGTCGTTCTCCCGGGGAAGATATCTTCACTTTTGTCCCCGACAACAGTGCTAGAAATGTTAGCACTAGAAGTCACCCTCTGATTGTGGAGAGGGTAAGCCCAATACCCATCAGTGTTTGGGGTGGATGTTGGTTTAAATGTGGATGGTCGATGGCCAAAACTCAACAACATGAAAGATGTTCAACACAGAACTGGACAGGAAATGAACAGGGAAGTGAGGGACACATTAACTTTAGTCAGTAAATTGAGTTAAAGCAAGAGTAGAGGGAAGAATTAGGAGAAAGGGTGAAGGAGATTGCTATGGGCATTATGCCTTCTAGCAACTCAGAGAAGAAAACCCAAGCTCAAGAGAATTCTTGAGCTCAAATTAAGACACCAAAATATGTCTACAAGGGACACAGTTACAAATGCAGTATGATCAAACCTCCATCAGCGTGCAACTGCAACAACTCGACTGGATCCTCCATGCTCGAGTCATTCAATGTGAGAAGGAAACAGATACACAGGGAAATTAATAAAACTGACCACGATACCTCTATAATCAAACCTCCATTACATCAGTATAACGATCCTCGACTGGATCATCCATGCCCGAGTGTTTTAAACATCTTTATAGAAAAAATCAAAGAGAAAGGAAGTTGACTTCTATTAACATGAAGGTCTCAAATCGATTACATAGCTAGAGAACAACTCTGACAAAACAAAGTTACAGATTGGGAGCTTTGCTCAACCAAAGACCCTTACAAAATAATAGAACTCCATACATATACTCAAAAATTTCGTAAACAACAACAGAGGTGTGCTTGAGCTTCCATGGTGATGTGTCTTCTCAGTCAGACTGTGCACATGCATTCTCTGTCAGACACAAGCTTAGATTAGTATGGGCTTGCAGAAAAAACCGCTCACAGGGCTGACAGATCCTTTTTCCACGACCGACTCCTCCATCCTTCCCATTTATGGGGTGATGCAAAGCTTCAACCACCACCCCACTTTCATTAACTACTTCCATCGGGATCAGGATGAGGCTTGAAGGCTTAGGGAGATTCTCTAGGCGGTGCTCATGAATTTTTGAGTCAATCCTGGTGCCTCGAGGGCACGCCGATCTTCTTCTGTGACCAATATGAGCGCTTTCATCCTTTGGCACAAATTATCTCTATCACTCCATGCGACCTCGGGCCATGACCTGGGGCTCAACTCCTGAGTGTTTCATGATTTCATGTTTTGGGTGCTTTCATGTCACATGACTACAATCTCCTGATACCCGATATTGTGAAATGGTCTCTCTCAGATTGATGGTCGGATCTGCTATGCATCCGAAGACCACGATTTCTTCCTTGAAACTCTGCCTTGGCCAACTTTGCGCTATGGGCACCAATGTTTTCTCCTAGACCCGCTTTCCACATGTCCTTGGGCCCACTCTTCGAGGGCTTTGTGATTTCACATTTTGGGAGTTCGCACTACGCAAAAATTTCTCATTGCTCCCAATGAAACTCCGATTTGCGAAATCGCTGCCACGTGCCCTATAATATACCATATATAAAAAGTATGCAGAACAGAAATAAAATGCTAGAAATGGAAGAATAAAATCAATATAACTAGAACAATCAAGAGAATAAAAATGAAATGATATAAGAATAACAAAAGAAATAACACTTTGATTCCGAGAGAAATGTTCACGGCCCTCTTCGAGGGGGAAACCTCTAGTCAAGCAAAGCTCTATTACAATAATCTCCAAGCTAGGGTTCTCATACCCTCGACTCCTATTTATACTAAATATATCTATCAAAAGAAGCATCTAGAGGAATATCCTTCTAGAAGCGAAAGCTTCTATTAGGTCTTATTACATTCGACTTATTCTATTTTATTGCAAGGCCTTATTAATATTGACCTTTATTACATCTGAATATATTGTTCTACCTATGTGCGGGTTAGGAACCTAACTTGTCCTCACCCTTAAAAACAACCTTGTCCTCAAGGCTTGAGATGTGGAAATTGGTGCAGAATGGTAGCTAGTTCCCAAGTGGCTTTTGCTGGAGTTGTATCTTTCCACTGGACTAACACTTCCTTGATAGTTCTCTGACATAGGCGACGCTCACATTGGTCCAAAACTGCTTGTGGCTGTAGCCAAATGGATCCTTCTTCAGCTAACTCAGGAAGGTTGGTTTGAATTTGGAACTTAGTTATAATCACCTTCTTTAAGCATGAAACATGAAAAATAGGATGTATCTTCGAATCACTGGGAAAAGCTAACTGATAGGCCACCTGTTCCACATGATTGAGAATGGTATAAGGACCATAAAATTTGGGCACTAGCTTCTGAAAATGCTCAGCCTTGAGGGAATTTTTCTTGTAAGGTTGCAGTCGAAGAAACACCTGATCCCCTTCTGCAAATTGATGTTCAGAGCGAACTTGATCTTCTTGTTGCTTCATGCGATTCTGTGCCATGAACAAATTCTCTTTGAGGGTACAGAGAATAGCCTCTCGAAGTGTAAGTGTTTGGTCAACCACATGGACCTTTGAGACAACAGGTAAGTATGAGAGAACTGAAGGTGGATTTTGTCCATATATCACTTCAAAAGGAGTCATGCGTGTAGCTATATGGTATGAAGTGTTGTACCACCATTCAGCTAGGGGTAACCATTGAGACCACTGATTTTTCTTTTCCGAGGAAAAACACCTCAAATATGTTTCCAAACACTTGTTGAAAACTTCCGTTTGACCATCATTCTGGGGATGATAAGCTGTGCTGAGATGCAATTGGGTGCCTTGTAGCTTGAACAATTCTTGCCAAAAATTTCTTGTGAAAGTTGGGTCGCGATCAAAAACAATAGAGTGTGGCATGCCATGAAGCTTGAAGACCTAATCCATGAAAATTTGAGCCACTGTGGATGCTGTAAACGGGTGTTGAAGAGCACAGAAATGAGAATACTTGGAAAGGTGATCAACAACCACCATGATGACTGATTTAATTCCTGATTTGGGTAATCCTGTAATAAAATCCATAGAGATATCCCTCCAAATAGCAAGTGGAATCGGAAGCAGTTGTAGTGTGCTCGGAGATTTGACTGTTTCTCCCTTGTTGTGTTGACACACATCATATTTAGCGACAAAATTACGAATGTCCTGTTTCATACCATCCCATAAAAAAGAACGTTTAACGCTGTCATAGGTTTTGGTGAATCCGGAGTGCCCCGCTATGGGTGTGGCATGAAGCTCAAAAAGTATAGTGGATTTAAGTTTAGATTGTTTAATTAAATACAAATGACCTTTGTATCGAAGCTCATCATGGAGCCAAGAGTACCCTGGGGAATCTGGAGCATTGGACTGCAATTGTTGGATTAGATGCGAAATTTTGGGATCTTGTAGCCATTCTTGGCGACGGCTTGGAGCCAATCTGGTACAATGAAAGAAAGAGAAAAAAGGGATCCTTCGTCTTCATATTTTCGGGAAAGTGCATCTGCAACCACATTGTCTTTTCCTTTCTTGTAAATGATCTCATAATCATATACAAAGAGATTAGTCACCCATTTTTGTTGCTCCGGGGAGGAAATGCGTTGTTCCAGAAAATACTTGAGGCTTTGATGGTCTGTCTTAATTTGGAAGCGTTGCCCCAATAAATAAGGACACCACAGAACAACGACATACCGAATAGCCAAAATTTCCTTTTCATAGATTGATTTGCCCAGATTTCTTTCAGATAGTTGCTTGCTGGTAAAGGCCAAAGTCCAACCCTCTTGCATAAGGACAACACCAATTCCTTTCCCTGAAGCATCACATTCCAAGACAAATTTCTTTGTGAAATCAGGAAGGGCTAGGACTATAGTGGTGCACATGGACATATTCAAGGTTTGAAAATCTTGAGCAGTGGCTGGAGTCCAAGTGAAAGAGTTATTTTTTAGGAGAGCAGTGAGAGGTGCTGCAATCTTTCCATAATTCTTAACAAACTTGCGATAATAACCTGTTAATCCTAGAAATACACGCAATCTTTTGAGAGTCTTTGGGTGAGGTCAGTCTTGCATAGCTTCAATATTTTTAGGATCCGCCCTGATGTCGTCCTTGCCAACCAGATGACCCAAGTAATCTACTTCTGAGGCGTCAAAATCACATTTAGACTGTTTCAGGAAAAGTTGGTGCTGAGAGAGTAGATGGAGAACTCGATCCACATGAGAAAGATGGTTTGTCCAAGTTTTTCTATAGATGAGGATATCATCAAAGAAAACTAAGACAAAATGACATAGAAAAGGACAAAAGACATGATTCATGAGGCTTTGGAAGGTGGAGGGAGCATTACACAAGCCAAAGGGCATGACCAAAAACTCATAGTGGCCCTCATGAGTTCTAAAGGCAGTCTTTGGAATGTTTTCCTCTTTCATATGTATCTGGTGGTAGCCTGAATGAAGATCAAGTTTAGTAAAGAATTGGGCGCCACTCAATTCATCCAGGAGGTCATCAATGAAAGGAATGTGAAATTGGTCTTTAATGGTAAGTTTGTTGAGGGCACATAAGTCAGGACACATTTGCCAAGAACCTTGTTTCTTTAGGACCATGACCACAGGAGAAGAATAAGGGCTCATACTAGGGCGGATAATGCCTGCATTAAGGAGTTCCTGGACCATTTTCTTTTGGGAAAAGGGGTGACGATACAAACGGATATTGGGAGGACGGCTTCCGGGTACAAGGGTAATGGAATGATCATGAACACCACAGGAAGGAGGGAGTCCCTGGGGAGTGGAAAAGACCACTTGATGTTTGGAAAGGATGGCTTGGAGGTCTTGCAGCACCAAGGGTGTCTCTGTTGCTTGTATGGCATGGAGTTGGGAAATAACACCAGAATGACCTTTTTTGAGCATATTTTCCATGCGATGGGAACTAATGATCTTAGGTGAACTGACGATGATGCCTTGGAACTTATATTGGTGGACCTCTTGGTCAAATTGCATCGTTAATTCCTTAAAATACATGAGAATGGGACCTAAAGTCCTTAGCCAGTCTGCACCCAACACAATGTCACAACCACCCATGTTGATAGAAAACATATGAGATTTTAGGTGGTAGTCACCAATTTGGAGACACACATTTTCACAACGCCCTCCACATTTCATGGAACCACCATTGGCAATCATGATTTGGAAATTATTGATGGTATGGATGTAGCAATGAGTTTCTTGGGCAATGGGGTGATGAATAAAATTATGGGTGCTTCCACTATCAACCAGAATGATGACCTTCCGATGCTTGATGTAATCGATTAGCTTGAGGGTTTGGGGAGCGAAGAAGCCAGTGAGAGAATTGAGGGAAATGACCAGTTCTACTTTGGGAGGGTTTGAGGGAGGGGTTATATTAGTGGTTTTAGGTGACTCAGACACAAGGGGAGTTTCAACATCCTCTTCCAAAATATCCTCGGAGATGGTGATAAAAATATTTTGTTCCTTACACTTGTGGCCCAAGAAATATTTGCCATCACAATTATAACAAAGGCCTTTGAGTTGGCGTTCAACCATTTTAGCCTTGGTCAATTTTTTAGATCTTTAGTGGAGTGGAGGGAGTAGTGGGATTTACTAGTTTAGGGCAAGGGATAAATGAGGGCTTCCGGTTTTGAGAAGATACAACCTGTTGTGCTTCTTTATCTCTTTTAGTAGCCTCCACCCAACTCTGAGGTTGAGCCATGAGGACATGGGCCCGAATCTCATCCTTGAGGCCACTGATAAAACACTCTCAGAAAAAGGCATCAGACATGCCATCTATCCGAAAAGCCAGGTGCTCAAAGGCAGTTATAAAGTATTCCACTATTCCTAATTGTTTTGAATTTTTCAAATGACCCAAATGGTTGGTTTCAGTGTCAAAGCGTTCATAAAGCTCTTCCACAAAGTGTGTCCAAGCAATATACCCTTGACGGGAAGTTTTTCTCCATTGCCACCATTGCCAACGTTCTTGATCTATATGGAGAACACCATACCGGAGTTTGGCCAAGTCATCTATAATGCCGTATAAAGAGAAATAATGTTCCATTTGGGTTACCCAACGAGTGGGGTCCGAGCCATCAAATTTAGTCACATCCACTCGCGGAAGGCGTAGGTCATGTTGAAAGTGATGGTGCTGAAAGTTATGGGAATGAGAGGAATGTTCACCTTCAGTATGTGGAGGTGAGTCAGAGGAAGGGTTATCTGTAGGGATATGCAGCTTGGTGCAGAGTGTCGAAAAGATAGATTCAAGCTGGGTGGTCAGGTTTTGTTTGATTTCCTCCATTGAGGACTGCATGGTTGTATTGATGGCGACAACATTGGCACTGACTTATTTCACTTCTTGTTGGGTCTCGGTGAGACTAGATTGCAAGGTATTGAAGCGAGCTTCCAAGTCTTGGCTACAGGTATGGGCCATGAGGACGAGGGAACCAAAAAGGGGCAGGTGGGATCAATTTTTTTTTCTGAAAAATGATATGTATGAATGTAATAAGGGTGAAGAGATGAATCCAATGGAATAGGTCTCAAATAATGGTGAAAAATTTTCCCGACTTTTTTTTTCTTTTTTAACACATGCGGAGTTATACTCCGGTCTGAAGAATACTGCAGTGATGAAATGCCCAAATGCTTAACCAGGAAGAAATGTGTAGTTACTTGGCAACCTGAACATAGTTGTGTGGCAATAGATCTTTTCTTTTTTAATTTGTTTATGTTTCTGTCCGCAAGGGTTAGGTATTCAAGGGTTCTACAGACACAGGTTTTCCCTGTGCTATAGCTCTCTGATATACGTGCGGGGTCCAACAATAGTACTCAACCCAATATCTCAAGGAACTAACTAAGGAGGATAGACAATACCCTTAGCCGTACTACACAACTACCCAGGTACTAGAGAGTATCTTCCCGAGTGTTGTTCTCGGTGGCACTATAACAGTCAGGCGACCGATCGTTTTATCTAAAGAGGGCTTCAGGAAATCTAGGTTGATCCATACACAGGTGTTGTCTGATCCGCTACCACTCAAAGGGGTACCAACAAGGGTTACAAGGGTGGCCAATCGATGTGTGCTTAAGAACCACTTGTATTTCCTGCGTGTATGAATCCCTCAACTATGATTTTATGCATGTAATGACATATCTCTGTGGATTAAAGATTCCAGAATACGTCTCTACCTTGAAAAAAAATTACCCACAATTTTTGCCAAGGAAAGTGCTCTGATACCACTTGTAATATACTAGATATAAAAAGTATGCAAAACAAAAATAAAATGCTGGAAATGGCAGAATAACAACAATATAACCAGAACAATCACCACAATAACACTGAAATGATATAAGAATAACAATAGAAATAACACTTTGATTCTGAGAGAAATGTTCACGGGCCTCTTCGAAGGGGTAACCTCCAGTCAAGAAGAGATCTATTACAATAATCTCCAAGCTAGGGTTCTCATAGCCTCGACTCCTATTTATACTAAATATGTCTATCAAAAGAAGCATCTAGAGGAAGATCCTTCTAGAAGCGAAAGCTTCTATTAGGTCTTCTTACATTCGATTTATTCTATTTTATTGCAAGGCCTTATTAATATTGACCTTTATTACATCTGAATACATTGTTCTACCTACGTGCAGGTTAGGACCCTAACATGCCCCTCTGAATTGGACGACTCCTGCTGATTTCGGGTTTAGGGAGTTCAGATATTTTATGAACAACATTAACAATGTTTCGAACTGCCAATTCCCGCGACTATTTTTCATCATTGATCTTTCCCAATGATATCTACAACCTAGATTAAATCTTTTCTCAACCTTTGATCTCAGGCCTTTTCTCCGACGCTAAATTTCGAGCAACTTTTCACCTCCCAAAAGAAAGAACGCCGCCGATCGATTTTCCTGATGGATCTCTGTCGTTGAAGTTGATCTCACCCTTTTGCTTGTGATTCAAGCTTGAAATGGAATGTTCTGGATGCTGCACTTTGACGCTTCTTGTGCAGACTGTGAACTTGGCCAACTTGTTTCCCTTGACAACTATATGTGATAACAAAACGTACCATCATCTTCAATGGAATTTTTCTCCCTGCTCAGGAAACTACAGAAGGCGTTCCGCGTATGTATGGAAATATATCTTCAATATCACAAATGGTTATTTTACGGAATTTCATTTCATTGTCTAGGTTATGGGATATCTTTGTTTGAAGAAGCACATGTCCATAACCAGTGTGGTCACATGCCATTCAACTTCATCCTGGTTTTTATCACTCCATGGGCCACCTCAAAACAAGTTCCATATATCGATGGAAATATCTCTTTAGTATCTCAAATGGGTCTTCAACGGAATTGGATTTCATCACCTATAGCATATGTTATGAATAAATTTGTAGAAGGATATTCAAATCCTCCCAAGTAATGATTTTTCCATTTTTATTAATGTAAATGGTTATGGGTCAACCAAAAAAGACCGTTCCCTTCATTGAGAATTAGAACATTGTACTCATGGATCCCTTTGTAGCAGAGGTGAAATGATGGAGACCATCATTTCTAAGGGGGGAGGAATGATTTGAATTTTAGGGGGTATATGATCTAAATTTGGATGTAAAATTCATAAAGCTAAAGCTAATATATTGTCCATGTGGATCAAGGAGATGCCCACATCCTCATTAATAAATATGGCTAACAGGTTTCCCATATGGGTCAAAGAGAGTCCCACCTCTCCATTATTGTATTGGGTTTTATTTTCCACTACTTAGTTAGCTCGGTAGTTAGATCTATTATTATAATAATAGAGACTCATTTAATGAGATCTTTCCATTATTGTATCGGGTTTTATTTTTCACTACTTAATTAGCTAGGTAGTTAGATCTATTATACTAATAATAAAGACTCATTTAATGATTTATTTTTTCCTTTGTCCAATGGACCATTTTGTAATGCTATATAAAGGCCTAGCAAGCCTTCTCACAATATCAAGTTACTCATTTTGGATTCTCTCATATTTTCTATTGTTCATTGCGAGATTAATTAGCTATGAGTGATTTACTAGTAATTAGTTTTATAGGTGAGGCTCCTCTTTGAGCCTCACCTCCCGAGTACTTCATTTACATGTTTTTTTCCATGCTTATTTTCATGCAATATTGGAACGTCTAAGCTCCTCCTCTCTCGGCATTCAAGCCATCTAGATCTCAGCCCCCTAGATCCAAATTAGACACTATCCTTCAATACCCATGTACAAATTCAACCATTTTTCAACATAAATAGTTATATCTTATTAAATATGGGATAATAGAAACTGATACATCAGAATTTATGGTAGCATACATGTACTGTTTTTTCCCCATAAAAACAATTACATATCATAGATAAGTCTGACCTCTTCTAAGATACCTACAATGTCCATTACATTGATTGTATATTACTAAATATTAAATTTCAAAATAGAGGCATAATTATTCCCTATGTGTTACAAAGATGGTTGTAATAACCTTTACAATACACATATAAATAACTACCACACAATCTAGAATTGAATTTCTAGGCCTATGTTGATTTGTTGAGTTGTATATGCCCCAATAAAACACATAATTTTCATTTACAACAATAACTAAAATAATTAAACTTGAAAAAATAATAATCAAGACTATATTAATTATATTTTATGAGAGTTCACTTGGGGAAATATATCTAGGGGACAATATTTACTCCCAACCATAGGAACCATCTTCTGTGGATGCCACCCCCATGCTAGGCAATGAAACAACAAGGGAAAATGTTTTTCCTATGGCTCTAGTTTTCCTCACTCAACCCAATTCCTAAACATTTGAGGAAATTAAATAACATCTACGACTTCTTTTTATTACATCCATCCCACTCACTAGTCTATTTTCCCCCTCAACCTACATGTAACTCTATGTGACTAATTTTAGATATGAAAATTTCTTCCTAGTGTTTTAACTATCACTGAACAACTTTACACTGAAATTATTGACTGAAAAACATATACAACGGAAATAACAAGATCAAAGATGAATCATCAATACCCAAGAGATAGAATATTTATGTTCTCTAATTTTATCCAATTCTCCAAATTTGAGGACCAAAACCATCCCTCTCAAAGTCAACAAGAATAAGGACATAACTAGTCCTCTCAAAATCAAAAAATCTGAGGGAAACCTTGTCCTCCATTATACAAATAAGAAAACCAAACCTCAACAATATCTGAAAATCTCTTCTTCCCAAGATTTTTCTATAGATCACATGTACAACCTATTGACATCACCCGTTAGCCTGTATGGATCTATACCTTCCCAGAAAACCAGATACGTGATCCACCAACTGGAAACCTGCAAACATACATGGTTTTCTCTCCTGCAAACTGTTGATACCCTATATGTGATTCGTCCTTCTGCAACCCACGTATATACATGCTTCACCCATCTGCAAACCACGCATGAGTACAAAAAATTGATACGGTCACCTTCGTACACTTCACTCTCTACCACCTTCTTTCTCCTAGGCTAGATTCACCACCTTGCACACTTTCCTAACTAAGATCACGAATCCTCCTAGACACAAGTGTAAACTCACTTATACCAACTTCATTCTTCCACAATGATGATCTAATGTCACAATGACATCTCTCCTTTATATAGGAGTTCAATGAGTGAGTTTAGGAGCCCTTCTTAAAATAAAAAATTAATTAGAGTATTTTAATCCTCTTTGTGGGTGTGGCACCCCCACACAAACCCAAAAATCCTATAAACTTTCCCATGAGGCTCTAGCTTCATTTCTAGGCCAATTTCACTGAAACAAAAGTCGAAACTAGTGTCAACGAAAATTCCCACATGGTTGGAAACTTGGCCTCTACTGGGAATACCTCTTGAAGATACAAAAATCAACACTCCCTCTTATCAAGGGAGGTATCCAACATCCTACAACATTTGGATGCACCATTGTTGCACATAGTAGATACATCTCTACATCTACCACCTCATCTTTACTCCAATAGTCCAAACTGACTACTCCCTCTGTAATTGTAGCAAAACATGTTGAAATAAGTGTATCCTCCATGGGGGTCTCACGTTCCCTAGAGTCCTTCTACCTATAAAGCTCCTTTCTGGACTCCTTATCCCATGACACTTGTTTGTCAGTCTTGGAAGATGTCTCTCTCCCATTTGAACCTGAGGGGGAAATCCCTCTGGATGACCATATCTCCGTCTAAGCCAACCGACTCTCCCTGAGATCAAGATCACTCTAAAATCACATGCTCCTCCTGAAACTTGATTCCCTATGAGTCTGCACATACCCTGGGACCATCAGATTCCTATCCAATGTCCTCTGCCTAGGCTTGGGAGTCTACTCCTCCCTTTTGAATCCTAAGGACTGACTCCCTCTGAACTCTGGCTCCCTCTGAGCTTGTACCACTAGTGGGGTCACCTACCTCACCACTCATGGATCCACCTACTCCTCCTCATTTGTCTCTTTTTGATCTGGATTTAGGAGCGGAACAAAATGATTAACAGACGAAATATAATAAAACACAGAGATATGAAGAAAAACACATATATCCAGTGAACGATATCTTCTATTGAATAAATGAAATAGGTTGAAATTGTAAAACTGTAGAACTGAAACACTTGCTCGAATGGTGGTATCTATATCTGAGAAGATATGTGGCTTCTATGTGCATCCTTCTAAGTAGAATGATGACAATGAGGCTCCAGATTCCATTTTAACATTACTCATGAATGCCAAAACCCTAGACATCCAAAAACATAACCCTAGGAAATGAAACACCAAAAGTTATGTGGGCCCCTATGGGCAAGTTGGTACCTCAACTTCCTGGGGTTTTAACGTTTTCATACGAATTCCGTTTTAGGTACGTGATAGCCCTTTGGAAAGGTGTTTTCGAGAAATACACATTACACTATCAAACTCTGACCCTGTCTACATTTTGACTGCGGTGAGCCAAAAAAAACATTGTTTAGGGCCCCAAAATGGACCTGGAAGTACAAACAGATGTGTTGACATGAAAACATACAAAATAATCTAGTTGGATTAGGTGGGAGGCCACTAGTATCCACCTGGAATATGTGTAGGGATTCAAACATCCCCAAAAGTGTAGAACCCACAATTACAAAGAAGTACAACAAAACATGTTGAACTAAAATCTGTCAAGAGGAGCCAGTTGGAATAGGTGGGTGGCCACCAATATCCACCTGGATCACTGTGATCTTGCTAGTCACAACACTCATATGATATCCCCTCATCCTATATAGGTTTCCCACCCTAATTCCAATAACCATTACTGATATGAAGCTAGATCATCTGGTCACAAGAAATACCTACCCATCTTGAAACAATACATGATATCCCTTCATCTCAATATATGAGATTGAGAGGACACTCCTCCTGAGTTCTAGAACCTACAACACATTCGACACCCTCGATATCTCTCATGGATCCAATAAAAATGATACAATACGATATCCTCATACATATTTTTTAGATCCCATACCAATCTCCACACATAAGTCTGAGCCAATCTCTATGAGAGCATCAAACAACTCTATAGCACTTTTCATATGGAAAGATGCTTCGGTATCCACCAACCATCTCTCTATGATGGAGATAGTACCTAAAATGGTGGATACCAACATGATATCCCTCTGGAATCTATTTACAACCAAATCAACTTTTGTTGTTGATGCTTGCTACCTTCTTCCTCTTCCCTTCTAGTGTGGACATTGTGAAGCATAACGCCCAAAATCATGACACTCGAAACATCTAATCTTACTAATATCCTTCTTATGTCTCGGCTCTGGAGATGATTCTATCTTAGGAGAATCCCTTCTCCCTGATGGATCTCTTCTATCTGGAGAACCCCTTGTTCCCTTCCTAGTGTGGGATGCAAAGGCCTAGTTCCCATTGTTAGTCAATTCTATTGCCATAATTTCATTACATTAAATTGTCAATCTGGGTTGGTTAACTTGCGAAGTGCCTTGCAAAATATATGAAAAAATTGGTTCCTTTATGAATTCTTCAAACCTATTCTAATTATGGTAATTGTAAAGAAACATGAAAATTTAATTATTCAAACACAATAACACGTTTATCAGTTTTTGATCTTCAACCTATGGAATCCCGACCTGCAAGGACCATTACAAAATTTACCATTCTGGTTTTTTAATCTAGTTATTGGGTTAAATGATTCCAATGAATGACTTATCACTTTGTATTAAAATTGAAACTAAAAACCATTTGCAAAAATAAAAGCACACAACTTGAAATGAAAGCACACGACAAAAATCAAAGCACACAACTTAAATAAGATGCACACAACTTAATTGAAATGACAGAAAGAAAAGATGAACAATGAATCTTCTCAAAATGGGGCCCTCTAGGCTTGGGGATGATTGTTGAATGAATACTTTTGAACTTAAACTATATAGAGAACAATCGTTAACACATCAAATGATAAAATATCAACTGATCAAGCCACAAATAAAGTCTCTATATTAGCACAATCAGAAAACAGAGTTTACACGATTTTGAAATTCGGATCCCTTTCACAGTCTTGCTTTGGGCATTTATATCAAATGAAAAACAAAATCTTAAGCTCAAATATCTCCTAGATATTTATGACTCAACAAACTAAATCTTATTTGTGCTTAGAATGCGTGATCTCCTCCTTGATTTTATGAGCAATTCAAATTCCCTCTTCTGTTGGAGGCAACACGAAATTTGAGAAAATGTGGTTTAAAGAATCAAGAAAATATCTTAGATCCTTCACATTTTGAGGAAATTGTCTGCGAGGAATATAAATGGGCTCGTTCTACAAAAATCCATTTGGTCGATTTTTAAGATTCTTCTTCATCTTCTCGAAATTGACCCCGCAAAATCACTGCTTGTAAACTGACGAAAATTTGTACATGTTTGAATGTAGCATTGATCACTTTGTTGTGATGACATGGATGATCCTAGGTTAACTCTGTTAGGTGGATAAGCTGAAGGATGTCTTTTGAAAACTCTTCCAATTATCATTTTTGCTTATTCAAACTTGCATCTATTCAAGCCTGTGACTTGGCTACGAAATTAGAATCGGGCTACAAAACAATTTCATTTTTGTAGCTAGTATAATTATAAAGATTTTACACAAAAACTCACAAAAACATAGAAATATAGACATTTACCTGGTGTTTTATCCTATATATCTCAGATCACAATTGCATATCAAAATGGTGGTTCTTGGAGTGTAAGATGATGAATATGCTAGGATTTTATGGATATAAGACAAAAATTGAGTCACAAAAACTATGACAAAAAGAGTTATTCTGAGGGCTCAACATTCCCCCAGGTTGAAGATTTTGCATGTCCTCATGCAAAGACAAAATTGCAAAATTTATTCCTTATTACTCCAAAATTGCATTGTTCAGACGAGACAACCACCTTTTGTTTCTTATTTGAGACTAGTTTTTCAGGTTTCTTCTCTATAGTTAGACCCATGATATCTTCTTGAAGTTTCTTTTTCTTGAGTTTTTCATACTTCTTGTTCATTTTCTCCAATTTCCTCATCAAATTCTGATTCTGAGCTTTTAAATACTAATTTTCCTCCTTAATATGATGCTCCAAAACTTCCATTTGCTTAATTTCCTCTTTGGAAGTAGTTCTCCATAGTTATGCCTGCCTTGGGTTTTGAAATATGTCATGATATTTGTTGGATGTTTGTGTGCAGCTTCCATCAGGTTCTCTGAGTCTATACCCTTGCTTGAACGTCTACAAGGCAAGGGATAAAACATGGTCATGGACTCCAGGAGATCTTCACTGGATGGAAGATAATCACTCGAGAAGGAACACATGTCGAAGGTTGTGACAGGAGTAAGGAGATCAGGCTCCAATAATCTTACCGAAGAAATCACCATGTCCACTACTGGATCCAAATCATCGAAAGTTGAGGTCATGGGAGACAACGCCACATAATTGACATGTGGCGGGGGTGATACTGTTTGCATATAAGAACCACTTAGGGAGGTAACCCAGTCAGGGCTGATGAATGAAAGTTGATCAATAGTCACAATTCTTCCATCGTGAGGGAAAGATATCACACGGAAAAGGGTGGATACAAGAGCTTTCATAGCATAGACATAATCCCGCCCAAGGAGTAAAGATAAATCCAAGGGGTCTCGGACTACCATGACATCGATAAAGATGGTTTTCCCTCCCAAAGTTACAGGAAACTGAGGAAGGATCCCTAAAGGTTGACTAGTTCTTTTGTTAAAAGCTAACAGATTCTGTGTAACCGATGCAAGCTGCGGACAACCCAAAGAGTACCAAGAAACATAAGACAAAATACTAATGGATGCACCTTCATCTATTAGCGTTTGAGGAACGTCCCGACCACAAACCTGTACTGTAATCTGGAAAGGAATGTGAGAGGGAAGACGAGTTCCAGTTAGCACACCCCAATAAAAAAGGATGGCTTTATTACTTGGAGGGGGTTTCACAGGAGGAGGAGGAATTCCCCCCGGCATGGTAGAGTCTGTATTAACGAGAAAAACATGGGCAGTATTGGGTTTACTCTCTAGAAGGAGAGTAGGATCGACCGATGATTGGATTGGATCAACCAAAGGTGGACTCAGATAGACCACTTTAGCACTCTTCAGATGAAGGGTGGGACTGACCGAGGAAGGGATTGGATCAGTCACTTTGAAATTCCTCAATGGAGGAATGGGATCGACCACTTGAGTTTCATTCTCCAAGGGAAGAATGGGGTCGATGGGTGGAAACTGATCGAACGCTTTGGTGTCACTCTCTAACGGGAGAGTGGGATCGACTGAGGATGAAAACATATCGACCACTTTGGTGTCACTCTTTTGATGAAGAGCAGGGCTGATCGATGATGGAACTGGATCAACTACTTGGGTTCGTGGTTCAATCAAGGAGGAAACTAGATTGACCACCTGATCAACCGGACTGACCGGGGATGGAATCGGATTGACCAGTCCATCAACCAATGATGGGTCGGAGGAAAGCTTACGATAACCTTTTGGAAGTTGAAGTTTTTCCAAAAGAGAAGAAGCCTCGTCCATGCGAGGACAAAG
>SNQJ01S0035231.1:172451-183372 GCA_010110895.2 Picea sitchensis
GTTGTAGGAAAATCTCCCTGTGGACAGGTAGATTGCCTCAAAGAGCTTGACCCTAACTCTAAGACAAAAAATTCTTAACGTGGACACTGACTTCCTTTCAAATCTATACAAACTAACACATGAGAAGGAAGGATAACATAAGTACCTCTTTATCGATGTTTGTCCCTGCACGCTCCGAGTTGCACTTTGATCCTTTACTCCTCGCCGAGTCCTGTAGAAAAACAAGATACAACCACTTCCTACTCTATTGATATGAGCTTGAAAACACATCTATCTATCAATGATAAGTTCATGTAACATTAGACACAAACTAGAAAGAAATAGGCCAAGCATATCATATTAATGAGAATAACAACATCAGTACTTACAATCGTAGATGCGAATGCGACATCTTCATCAAGTCCCCTTCGTCTAACCCTTGCTCGAAAAATCCACAACCTGGATGACAACAAATTCACTGATCACTCTCCTTTGGATGACTGTGTGTTTCCTATGAGATCATAGGTTTCATGCTAGCAATTCTTCCCCCGTTCCATCACCACTTATGAGATCATAAGTTTGGTGTGATTATCTCTTTTCCAGTTGCCTTTCACCATCATAGAGCTTTCTTATATGGGTTAAAAGGAGCTTAACCTCTTGAGTTATATTTAGAATAGGTTGAGGAACTTCCTCCTTAGATTAGGGATCCTATGATGGAACCAAGAATTTGAATGCAACTGCCTTCTAATCTTGAAAGATCCTCACCTTATTCTCCTCAATGGGCCAACTACTGCCTCATATTAGGCAGCGCTCCCTCAAAAGGGGCATCAGAGCACTGTAGTGCTCCCTAAGAATCTTGAGGGGAGCGCTAGTGACCTAAAGGTGGATAGCGATCCTTGAGAAGGGTAGGAGAGCGTTATGACGCTCCCTGAAGCCTTATAGGGGAGCGCCAGTGCTGCTAAGACTGATATAGGGGAGCGCTCACCCTCATAACCTTTGATTAAGAGCTCTTCTCAGGTGTCAAGAGTTCCTTGACTTCAGTTAACCAATTCTCCTTCTCAAAACCAAGTGTATGAGATGTTTTAAGTGCCTCCTTAGTGTTGTCGTCAAGGCAGTATGCTTGAACAACGTTTGTGACACTTATGAACAACTTGCGACACTTGCAAAAGTTGTAAGGAAGATGCGACACTTACGACAATTGAGAGGAACATGCGACACTTATCCAGTTGAGTAATTTTGATGTGTAACACTTGGTCACTCTAGAAACCATAATTAGTCGGTCTAGCGACGAATGTTAGTCAGTCTAAAAATCCACTTTAGTTGCAAGCCTTACTAACATCTCTAAGGAAAACATAACCTTGGTCACTCTAGTGACCATAATTATTCGGTCTAGCAACTAATGTTAGTCGGTCTAACGACTAATATTTGTCAGTCTAACGACTAATATTAGTTGCAAGAGCGACCAAGACAACCCTGGGAAACTTAGTCAAGCGACCAAATGGCTATACAAGCGATGAACAGGTTCATCGCTAGAGCGACTAAGGTTGGGGTTTTTAAAAAAAAAAAATATGCCATTCACACAGGAATAATGTTGGGGTTCTGTCAGTGATCAAAAATCACTTGTGAATATTTCCCAAATCACATGATAAGAGGATCATTAGGTAGAAGATTTATTTTTAAATATTAAAGTTTTAGAGGTTTTGAGAAAGGCTCAAATTCACATAAATTCAATTAAATGAGGATTTCACCTCTAAAAATAGGCCAAAGGTTAATTTTAGCTTTCGGTGACTAAATGTGAAATTTACAGTTTAATGAGCCACCAAAAATCTCTGACTTTTGGTGACTAAAAGGCAAAATACAAGACTAGTAAGCTACCGAAAGATCTGAAGAGTCCAAATCGTTCTTCTTTCTACTGAGATCGCGTTTTTTTGTTTCCAGAATCTGTGGGAATGATCTTAGATTAAAGATAATAATTTTATTTTTAAATCTTAAAGTTTTAGAGGTTTTGAGAAAGGCTCAAATTCACATAAATTCAATAAAATGAGGATTTCACCTCTAAAAATAGGCCAAAGGTTAATTTTAGCTTTCAGCGGCTAAATGTGAAATTTACAGTGTAATGAGCCGCTAAAAAGCTCTGAATTTCGGTGGCTAAAAGTCAAAATACACGACTAGTAAGCCGCCGAAAGCTCTAAAAAGTCCAGATTGGTCTTTTTTCTACCCAGATCGCGTTTCTCCATTTCCAGAATCTGTGGGAATGATCTCAAATTAAAGATAATAATTATCAGAAGCTAGATCATCCTCTTCATCAAGTTTTAAAGGCATATGGTAAGGGAATGAAGCCAAATGACATGTTTATTCTTGACAAAAGTCACCAAGCCATCAAAGACAGATTTCGAAATCTGTGATTTTCACTAGCAAGCTGCCAAATAATTCTCCAGGTTGTCAAATTCGACTTATGATGATAAGATTGGATCATTTATGCTAAAAGATCAAATTGATTATGTTTAATTTTGGTATTTCAGATCCATTAAATTAGGATCTTGAAACCTTGATGTAAAGGCTATAAAAGCCTACGAATTCTAAGACACCAAAGGGGGGGAAAACAGTTTGAGGACTATGGTTCTATTCTTGAAGACTACAACGACATGTAAAGAATATAGCCAACCTTCCCGAGCCTAATACAGGACCTAGGAGGTTGATAGTCACATCCAAAATATGACCAATTTTAATACATATCTCATCGAGATGGAAATAACAATTGAAGGCATAACTATGTACAATGTACATATTAATAAGAAACACATAACTCCTATGAAATGTATTAACTTAAATAATCTACCCGGAGTCAATTTTAATATTTCACAATTTTCAGATACAATTAGGTTGAAAAACAATTCTGAACTATGATTACTACTTGCCAATATCCCCATAACATTTTTTCATGCAAGGAAAATAATTTTATTTCATGATAAATCGACGTTGAACCTAGATTATTGAAAGAGTTAATAACATACTTATTTTACCAATTTCAACAACCATTTTCTAAATTTCATCCAGGCAAATATCAGTATAGTGAGTAGAGCCAAAATAGATAGGTGTCCACTTTTCCATAAAATCACGGTCTGTTACATGTTTTCCTTCATGTTTCACTAGGTTAAACAACCCACCAATGGAAACTTTGCCTACTGAGGGCCCGCCTTTCACCTGTGTACATAGATTCTTTATTTCTGAAAACAACAAAGAGTGAAAATATCTCAGATTTCACATAGACCATGATATGAAAAAAACTACATACAATGAAATAATGAAACATTCTTTCATGTAAACTCATCTAAAATATATTCAATGAATGATTCAAGGAAATGTATGTGACAACAAGATATTCACTCAAGTGTGAAAATTCCACATGTGTTCGTGTTTGTATACAATGCCTAGAGGATGATGCTTTCAATATCAAGAATAATGCAAGTATTCAAATTATTAAGATCAATCAATGACTAAATTCTAATGATATACACAATTTCCTAATAGAGAACAATAATTGTCTTTGAAGTATCTATGACTTTGATCAAACTAATTTCAAGACATCAATATTTCAAAGCCACAAAACTTTTCATATGTGTCAATCCAATAATACAATAGTATCCTTCTCACTTCATTACATATCAGAAGTTGGGACTGTCTATTTGACTTCAATTCAATATGTATCAGTCCTACTTGTCCTAAATATGCAAATGCAAATGATATGTAACCCCTCCAAATGCACACAAGTTAAGATTTTTAATGTTGCTTATGTATGCAGATTGTAGGTTATGTTCCCCATGAATTATCTCTATCACAAACAAATTAAATGTGGTTGGGAATGACTATGTTCACACAGTCATAATTGAAGGCTTTACTATGATTTTGGGTGGAGAGTTTGGGAGGCTGTTTAGGTAGAGTGACTATGAGGCATGTGAGTTTGTTTTTAGGGGTGTGTCAAAGTGGAATAGGGTCTTAAATTAAGACTTCAGGACAATCAACAGTAAGGGTTTTTGTAGGTAGTCATGGGGTGTCTAAATGTTTAGGAAATAGGGTTAATGGCCTTGCGTTAGGGAGATAATGGCCTAGGCATGAAAGGGGAGATATCCTAGGGTGATCTAGTATGAAAATAGGTGAACGTTAGGTAGGTTGGGGCTTCAAAAATAGCTTAGGACAATCAAATGGTAGACAGTCCTGAGGATGGACGTGAGTTTTTAGGATGGTAGGAGAGAGGCCTAGAGATCTTGCGTGAAAATTCTAATAGTTTAGAGTGGTGGCATTTCCTTGTTCTCTTTTTATGGTCAAATATACTTGAAAAATCTTGATGGGACCTAAAAATATCTCCTTAATTAACCTTAACTTAATCTTTACGACACAACTTGACTTGAAATCAAACAAAATAACCTATACTTTTTTTTAACCCTAATTTATTACGTTTTTTTTTACTACAAATTTACTTTATTTCATTTCAATATGGTTGGATAGTTTGCTATATTTAAAAAAACCCTTCATAATCACTTTTTTTTTATCAAATTCCTTAATATGTTTTCATTCATAAAATGTTCAATCATAACCTTTTAAATCAAATTTAAAATAGGTAATTTATCTATCCATAAACATAAGGGAATCACCTTAATGCTCTAGATGGGGCACCAAATACCCCCTAAATTGGCCTTTTGCAAATCTTTACGGATCCACAAGATATGATGTAAACATAAATGATTCAATCGGAAGGTGGGAGTTATTTCTTCTTTTTTGTTACAAATGTAAATTTCTAACCTTTTTAAGGTAAATCATTCATGAAAAGCCTCATTAGAGTTTCCTAACGTTGGTTTGAACACTCTGGAGTAAAAAAGTATGGGATAAAAATGCCTATCCTTCAACGCATCGGAACTTCAATCGGAAAAGTTTAAAAAACCAAAATATTTGAAAAATTAACGAATGGTTGGACAGATTTTGGGGGTCTCCCATGATGGCCCTAAAATAGGGTTTAAAGTTGGTCAAATTGTAAATTGGGGTTTCCCATCCATTTAAGGCATGGAAAGAATTTTAAATGTGATTTATGACCTAACTTTTAAAGGGCGATCATAAGCATCACTAGAATGCCTTTAAAAGCTGCTATATAACCTAATTCATACATATGTACTTTAAAAGCTACTATATGATCTTGTGTTAGGAGTCTAATAGTTGAGGTCAATGGGACTCAAAAGTACAATTGAGTAGTGACCCATTGTGGGATCATAGTAGCATCTCCTAGAAGCTGAATTATAAAACAAAATAAGTTAAACTACTRAAAAAGAGAAATGACAAAATGGAAATTTCATATGTAACATGAAAAAGGGATGCTCATCCTYGTTAGAAGATGAAGCCCTTGATGTCACTACAAAAATAGTACTAAAAGTAGAGAAGGGAGAAGATGATTTCCCTGGTGAGTCACCAACCGCAGATTAGTCAATTCATTGCCTGACAATGTCTTTAGGGGAGAGTCCAAATTTGAGAGGACTTGACTATGTAACCATGGGTGAAATTAAAAATACCTAGCGATTGAAGGTTAGTTTCATGAAAAGGGTTTGTAGTGGAAAATTAATTGTGATAAGAAAGAGATCTCCTCAAAATCCTAGTGGGTTTTAAATATCCTATTTATAGTCTAGACAAAGACAATACACACCTCGTTACTGAACTCAATTGAATGATGAGAAGTTCTTCCCATTGCTAGGCTTAGGATGTAGGTTAGGTTTAGGGTATGTCGTGGTATGTAGGGGTAGCCTAGGTTAGGTTAGGAGGTTTGAACCTCCTAGGAGGATCAAGAAGCATATGAAGAGGATGATGAACTTCAGGGTCACCGCATTTAGTGTGCACTACATTGATTTAGGCTAGCAACAATGTTGGCTAGAGAGACATACCTTAGGGATTCTACCCACTGCCATGCATCCCTAACACTCATGGAGTCAACATAACTTTGTCTTCTTAAATTCAAATTTCCTAAAAAAACTCATTGATCTCCACATTCATTACGAAATATCATGATAGTCATAAATCAACCAAAAAATCACCTTAAACCAGTCCTTAACAAGATCCATACCTTTGAGTGATGGGGTTCCTCCAATGTTGCTCCTCTCCATCTTGCGATTCATCACATGACTTAATTATATTTCAGAATAGTAATTAAATACGTAACAACCTCTACAAATTAATGACTAAAGACGAATACCTGAATGAGATTCTCTTTGTTTCGAGAATAAATTATTCTCTACTGAACAAGACCAACCACGTGAAGGTGGAAGCTCTTTTAGCCCCTGCCCCCCTCTCACATCACTCTCATTTCCCCATACCCAATCTATATAGATTTTACAACTATAATTAGAAATGACAGTAACATTAAATGTAAGCAAAAAACATTCATCGCCATGTGCTAAAACAAAAAACATGAAAGCAAATAACATTCATGACATGTAGGAAAACAAAATACATTACATTGGACCGGAAATATATTGCATTTATATTAATAATAAAATGTCTAATCATTTGTTTTTCTTCTTCTTCTTCTTCTTGGTCTCCATGAAAGCACAAATTAAGTCATCATCATAATTTAACCAATCCCCCATAGTTATTGGGCCTTCTTGAAGTGTTGCATCATCATTACTCAACACCTCATGCCATGATGAACTTCTAGTATTTCAGCATGGAGGTTGAGGATGCACATCATGGGCATCCACTGCTGCAACAAAAAAAAAAATTCAAGTGATATTGTTATTCACTGTTCCTAGGGAAATTTAATTAATACAGATTTAATTACAATGTTTTATACCTGGATTAGACAGTGCAGTATAAACAGTAGTTGGTGGCCGCATTGTTGTTTCTATGCTTGTTTATCTCCGTTCTCGATCGACATCTACGTGCTCCACCATATGAAACAATATAAGTATTTAGTATAGAATATACCCTAAATATTAATACTCATTGAAAAATGGAAAAACATTAAAAATGCGCATACCACTATGTAATGGTCCTTCGGAAACAATGCTTGAATCAATATGAGGTTGGGATGTGGTTCATTGGCCAGTACATCAGGAGCATTGGTAGCATTGTTACTCTCCTATGAATGTGGAAAAGACACACATTATTTTACATTTTAAATGAATAAAAAATATATTTTACATTACAAGTAATCAATGAGTAAAAACTAATCGACATGTTTTTAATTTCATTTTATTTACCATGTGCTCCAGAGAGAAACATGGCGATTTCCCAAGCTTTTTCATCGTGCCCCCACGCCATCAAAACCCTGCATGAAAACAACCTTTAGATCTTCTTCCGTGGATTGGTTGTTGAACAAATCCCCCTGCATTGAGAAATATCAAAATCATTAGTCACTAGTTGCAATGAATTACATATTTTGTGACGATGATAAAAAAAAAAGTAAAATGTTTAGGCACTTACAACCCGTGCCTTCAATCTCCCATAACCACCTTGGCCCAGTTTATGTTGGTCGTGTTTTTCTTGTCTTGCCCTTGTTTCCTTGGAAGTGTCTTGGAGTCTACGCAATATTTTGAAATATGTTAGATATTGATTGGTTTCCTCATAAAGTAAAAAAAATACCATCATAGTAAATTGAAAACACCTCTTACCTTCCAGGGCCAGGTGGTTTCTTCCCTTGTGTTTTCATCGCTAATTCTCTTGCATCGAGAATAATTTCTTTACACTTCCTCTAGGGGACAACCAAAGGGCATTCACACTTGGGGTCCTGTACTAATTTTTTCCTATACACCTCTCTAACATGTTTCAAATGCTTTCCGGTCCTTTTTAGGACTTCTGACTTATTGAATGAGTCACCAAACTCTCCAGCCAGTCTGGAGATAAGAAGGTTTTTCAGTTTGGAATTTTGTCGATTCCATCGTAGTCGAATGGTCAACCCAAAAAGTTCTAATGCATAGTCATGCAAACTATTGTAGAACAAATTGTTTCCTATAAAACATCATCACCATTAGTAATTTAAATCTCATTGATATGTGATTGTTTAAATAATTATATAACAGGAATCTCGATAAAGACATATATTAAATACTGGTAGCTGTACTATTTTTAGAGGAACCATGTCTTGATCGACCAAAAATAATACCGTTTTTGTTCCTGTGCTTTGGATACGTGTAGCACCAGGGTAACAATCAACGAAAGAGTGATCATTTCCATGATCATGTACACCACTTGCATGATCTGGCGTGTGCTGTGGGGGAGTGGAATCACCCCTAGAAGGTATAGAATCAGTCTCAGGCAACACACTTGGGGTGGAAAATATCCTGGTGGCTACATGGCCATGCGGGTTCGCTGTTGTAGTCCTACTGCTGCTACCAGGACCTTCCCCTTTCCCTCTCATTGATCTCACAAAATTCTACAATGAGAAATATGTGTTACTTGCATATATCAAATTACAAAATTTAAAACCAAAAATTGATATTGTTAGATGAACTGACTTACCCCATAATTTGCTATATTAATGCGTAATTCAACTATCCTTTGGAAATCCTCAGCAGTTTATGGCCCAACAATGACCAAATCCCGGAATTCACTATTGGCCTTTCTTAGGGACAATTATATTGTCTGCAAGGGGTCTCTAGAATCAAATATCTCTTCATCGCTTATATATTCATCGTTTTCGGTTGATGTGGTGCTAGGAACGTGGTCTTTGCCTCGATCACCACTCTGGCAGAATTTCAAGAAAAATGTTAGTACGTGCAAGAAATATTAAAAAAACAATATATGAAATAATGGAATATTGGCAAATATTATCAAATGAAACATTCAAACATACAAATTAGCAAATATTTGGAAATGAAACATCAAGCAAAAATTAGCAAATGGAAAATTCAGAAATAAAATAAAATTTTGTCACAAATGAAACATTCACAAATTAAGTAATCCCTTTTTAAGTTTGGGTAGAATGGGTTTTGTACCGTAGCAAAAGAAGACGTTCCTGGGTTGACTCGATTCAGATTGTAATTGACCAACAACTCTTCGCTTTCTGTTATTGTTTTCACCGCACATACAAATATCCTATTACCTTCACGCTCCTCAAAAATGAAATTGGGTTCCTTTCTTGTCATCCCAGGCCTTGTAATGTTTATAAGACCTGCAATATTCCCTGATTCCTTTGGCCTTCCATAAATATACATAGTCACTCCTTTATTTTTATTCTTGTCTTTCAGCTGTATATAATTTGCAGCGAGTGTGTATCTATGCATACTAGGCATATATTGGACCAACCTCAACCATACTCCATAAGTGTAACATGGTCCAACATACTCAAAAAATTCAACTAATCTGCCATATTTTACCTTTATGCCATCCATGGAGAATAAACCAAGGCCATGGATGGATGATAGAGCAATGCGATACATCCTCTCATTAACACAGAAGACGGTGTCCAACTCTGGTAGTTCCTTGGGTACCCACTGTTTCAGTAGGTGTTTGTACCTCAAGGGAACCTCGATGTCACCTATGATCTCATCGTCATAAGAGCATGATCCCCCTTCAGTAAGAAATAATTTCATGCACCTACCAAACTTTCTTTTGACCTTTTCACCTCTAGTTGATTTTGCCTTGTAACATGTGTTGGATATGTTTTCCCTTGTCCCTCTCGAAATTTCATTGCTCGACCTGGATGATAGGTCTAATAGATACATATTTGGTTGTACCTACACTCCATTGAGGGAGAAGGAAACATTATACCAACGATCTTCATATTATAGTATATCTAAAGATAAACATTTAAAAGATAACTTGACATGTAAGACTTTTGCATCTAGGGTTGGAGCCCAACCTCTGAGAAAACACAAAGTTTTTCTTCACTCAGTATTTTGGGTAAGTGTTGGGCCAAAATTATGTGGGAAGACAGAAGAAATAATTTAGAATTTCCCATCTAATTTGTAGCCCACCTCTAACTTATGAGAACCCATGAGGGATTTCATCATGCTAGTGAATAGGTTATATGGTGAAAAGGATTTCTCTAATATGCAGAAGCATTGGGTTCCCTTGATACACCAAATGTTGAAGAAGGCAGTTGTAATATAGATGACTAGAGAAAATGATTGTTATATTTGAGTAGAACAAAGGTAGAAAAAGACCTTATAGAATTTTTTCACAAGTGATAGTGTCTATTGTAACTCCATAGTGAGTCCATGCTTCTTTGTAAACAACAAGGTGCATTGCTCATTTTCTTGTTGATTTTTCCCAAATCAGGTTTCCCATAGTACATATTGTCATTCCTTGTGTTGGTGTGCTCATTTTACTAATATATGTTCTCTCTTATATTCTCAGTTCATTTCAATATTTTGACTAATATACTTGTAATATTACATTTTTAACATAAGAAAACACTGTATAAATGAGTATAATCTCATGGTATTTTGTAGTAGAATTTAAGATGTCTTGTAACAAAGTGTCCAATGTAATACCCATGATAGAATATAGTTTATATATCATATTGGTATCAAAGAATATTTGTATGGGGTTTCCATGGAATATTGTAGGATCTAAAAAATGATGGAAAGAAATCAGTTCCAAACACTATTCATGGTGTATGAATATTGTATCATTCAAAAGGATGACCTAGAGGAGACATTTGCAAGAATGGAAGTGTGTGCCTTGACATCTTCATAGTATGGAAATTTTAATGTCAATAGAGGAAATTTTAGGATCACTAGAATTGCATGGAAATTTTTATCACTAGAATTGCATGGAAATTTTAGGATCAATAGAGGAAAGAACTAAGTACATTGCATGAAAATTTGAAAATCTAGTTGATGGAAAGAAATCAGTTCCAAACAATATTCATGGTGTATGGATATTGTATCATTCAAAAGGATGACCTAGAGGAGACATTTGCAAGAATGGAAGTGTGTGTCTTTGACATCTTCATAGTATG
>SNQJ01S0035231.1:187921-200252 GCA_010110895.2 Picea sitchensis
ATTAGTCATTATCCAGTCTCCTATATTTTAGGAGAGAATATTCTCTTTCAGTTCACACTTCAGTTTGACTAGTTGAGTTGAGTTTAGATGTTGCATTGGGATAATCACCATGCAACATTGGGATCATCACCATGCTAATTCGAAATTGCCTTGGTATCATAAACAAAGTGGTGCATTATCCTTGATTCCTTGAGTTAACTCCTCACTACTTTATGTTTAGTTAGTTAACTGAAGACTAGTTGACTAGTTAACTCAACTAGGTGGCAGTTCACTCCCGTAACCGCCTGAGAGACTAGAATAGGTGGCAGTTCACTCCTGTAACTGCTGGTGTGTGTCCAGATCACTCTAGACCACCACTATGGTACCTTGGTTCACCTCAAGTATAACTCATTGAGTTATACAGAGTATATCATGTGTAAATTATTCATTATTCACAATGGTTAATGAGAATTCTTTCCATTCTTTCTCTCCTTCTTCTTCTTTTTCCAATTCTCTTTGAAAATGTGTGTATCATTGTTTAGCTAGATCTATTCTGTTCAATTTTAACACATTCACATGGTATTAGATCCAGTGGATTGCTAAGCAAAAGCTACACCAAATTTGTTTGTAGGTACAAAAGATTGAAGACAGTGGAAAGATGGAATTCCAAAAAGAATTCATTCTTACACCTTACAACTATTTTGCATGGAAGGAGAAAATATCCATACATCTCTGACCCAGAGGGTTGTATAGGTTAACCATGAATACAGATACATAGCTGACATCAGCCATAGAAAAATCCAAGTACTTAAATCGCATGGATGAGGCACTCTAAACAATTTGCAGTCTTATTTCTCCTGATCTCCTTTTTCATATATCTTCATGTAAGACTCCCAATGAAACTTGGACCATATTGGAAGGGCTCTTTGGAAAATAGGATGAGATGAGGGGAAACATGTTGGATGTGGAGTTGCTCACATTGGATCAAAAAAGCTTTGAGAATATCCAAGATTTCTTTACAAAATTCAAGGATTTACTATCACAACTCAAAGCTTGCGGGGTTGATAAATCGAAGGAGGAGAAACAAATGGTTCTAACCATTCTCTCCAAGCTTGGTCCTAAATTATCTGTATTCATATCCACATTCCATACTGTCAGATTCACCTCTGGAGCCACCTGGAAGATGCCTTCTCTTGAGGACTTTATCGAATCCCTGGCACAAGAGCAAACCAAGCTCATCAACATGGGCACAATCAAAGGCCCAAGGGTGCCTGCACTCACTATGCATGATGGCAGACAAAAATATCAGAAATATAAAGATAAAGATAAGAGGAAAGATTATGCACATACAAAGAAGGAAGGGTACACAAAACCCTTCACTGATGCCTCCAGATCCAAAGGAGAAAAGGGAAGAAAAGGAGAGAAATGCACATACTGTCACAAAGGATTCCATTCGGAATATGCATGCATGCAAAAACAAATAGATCTGATGTCTCAAATACTTTAGAAAAAAAACCTTGGAGATCGCATCCCCGAGGGTGCAAATAAGAAGAAGCTAGAAGATCCAAATTCCAAGAAAGGCAATTCTAGCCATGCCTTGATTGTAATCACCTCCTCTCCCGATTCTTGGATCGTAGATTCAAGAGAATCACATCACATGGCTTCCTCAGAAGTAGTCTATTCTTCTTTGGATGCATGCAAAGGTCCTCCTATTCTGATGGGGGACAACTCTTCTTTCTAAGTCACCGACAAAGGAAGGATTGAACTCATCAACGGAAGCTTCGAGAACATGCTGCATGTTCCCAAGCTTTCTGTCAACCTTCTCTCCATGTATCAGATGACGAATTCCGGCACCGGAAATAAATTTTTATTCACACCAAATTCTGTGGACATATACGACATGCAAACCAACTCTAGGGTTTCTACCAGTGAGGTAAATCATCAGTCTATATTGTATACATTTTCTGAATACATTGAACCTGATTCTACTTTACTGCTTAATCATGCTGATGAAAGTAGTAGGATATGGCACGAAAGGTTTGGACATTTGAATTTTAGATACATGAAACAACTTAGAAAGAAAAAATTAGTTGATGGTCTACCAGACATCCATTTCTCCAAGGGAGTATGTGAGGGATGTGTTCTCGGAAAACAACCTCAAGAGAAATTCGTTAAAGGAAAGTCTCAGCGAGCTTCCACACCTTTAGATCTGATCCATAGTGACCTCATGGGTCCTTTCCCGCATACATCGATCAACCAAGTGAGGTTTGTTCTCATTTTTGTTGATGATTTCTCATGTTTTACTTAGATCTACTTTCTCAGGCAAAAATCTGAGGTCTTTCAACACCTCAAAGATTTCAAAGCTTTGGTTGAGACACAGTCCGGAAAGAAGATCAAAGTCCTTTGAATTGATAATGGGGGAGATTATGTGAATCATGAGGTTCATAATATTTTCCATGAGGCAAAGATTCAGTTGCAACATACATTTCCCTACACTCTGCAGCAAAACGGAGTTGTTGAGCGGAAAAACAGATCTCTAAAGGAGATGGCATCTTGCATGTTTCATGAAAAGTCACTACCACATAGACTATGGTCCGAAGCACTTAAATGTGAAACATACATCCAAAATAGATCTCCTCATAGATCTTTCAAAGATAAGACACCCTATGAGGCTTGGAGCGGCCTCAAACTGGAAGTGGCCCACTTTCACATTTTTGGTTCACGTGCATGGGCCCGGATTCCCTCTGAAAAGAGGAAGGCACTTGATCCACAGAGCACTGAGTGAATTTGTTTTGGATACCCCGATGATGTGAAGGGATATCGTCTTATTGATCTTTCCTCGAACCGACTCATCATTGAGCATAGTGTCCAATTTGAGGAAAGTGTCTCACATGGACCTCAACAGTTGCATGCAGGCACCTTCACTCTTCCACCTRTCCGAGATGATGAGCATGCACATGATGACTCTTGTTCAGATGAGAGTTCTGATTCATAGGACTTATATGATTCAAATTCAGAGTCAGTACAGTCAGATTCATATTCAGAGCATCTAGATGCAGTTGCAGAGACAGAGTAGAGACCCAAGTGGGCACAAACTACTCTTCAGGATGCAGGGGATCTTGTTGGTGATCCAACTGATACTAGGAGGAATCAATCTGATTTCAAGGAGATTCCTATTTCACTCACCGCCATTGAACCATTTCCTTCCAGACATCTTTTCTTGGTTCAGTCTTCAGATCCACAATCTTATGGTGAGGCTGCTGGAAATCCCTTTTGGGAATCCACCATGCAGGAGGGGTACAACTCCCTCCTCGAGAACCAGACTTGGGATCTGGTTCCCCTTCCTTCTGGGAGGAAACTTTTCATATGCAGATGGGTCTACAGGACCAAGAGCACAGCGGATGGACAAATCAAGAGATACAAAGCCAGGCTTGTTGCCAAAGGCTTTCAGCAAGTTCATGGTATTGACTATGATGAGGCCTTCGCTCTAGTAGCAAATATGGATTCCATATGATTGGAACTTGCCATTGCAAAAGCCAAGGGATGGGAAGTCCATCATATGGACGTGAAGAATGCATTTCTTCACGGTGATCTCTCTGAGGAGATCTACATGGAGCAACCCCAAGGATTTATGCAAGACTCATGTTTGGTCTGTCGACTGAAGAAGTCACTTTATGGCCTCAAGCAGGCTCCGAGGGCATGGTATGCCAAGATGGACTCCTACCTATTTTCACAGAACTTTGTACATTGTAAATCAGACCCAAATGTATACATGCTCAGGACGGCTGATTCACTTCTACTTTTAGTTCTGTATGTCGATGATTTGTTGATCATCGGTTTCTCGACTTTAGCGATAGATGCAGTCAAGAGGATTCTTCATGATAGGTTTTTGATGATGTACATGGGTCCACTACACTTCTTCCATTGACTTGAGATCAGTCAGAATGCATTAGGCATCAAACTATCTCAAGCCAAGTATGCACGAGATATCCTTGAGAGATTTCACATGACAGACTGCAAGTCTTCTCCAACTCCTTTCCTATCAGGAGTCAAACTTGAGGATGGCGGGGAGACTCCATTGGTTGATAGCACACTATACAGACAGCTAGTGGGGAGCTTGTTGTATCTCACACACTCCAGACCAAACCTCTCATATGCAGTTGGTGCAGTTTCCAGGTTCATGCAGGAGCCGCATGAGCTACATTGGAAAGATGCAAAGCGTATCCTTCAATACATACAGGGCACCATCACCTTTGGGATTCATTATGTAGCAAACTATACATTAGATCTCATTGTTTTTACTGATTCCGACTGGGCTAGCGATAGCATTGATTGCAAGTCCACATTTGGTTACTCACTCAGTCTTGGTTCCAGGCTTATCTGTTGGTCGAGAAAGAAGAAAGCTGCCATTGCTCTATCTTCAGCTGTGGCAGAGTACAAAGGGGTAGTTAACATAACCATTTAGGCTATGTGGCTACAACATTTTCTCACTGAGTTGGGAATTCAATTTCATTGGCCAATCGTCATCTGGTGTGACAACCAGAGTACTCTGAAGTTTTGCAGAGATCCAGTTCAGAGGCAGCGGATGAAGCACATCGAAGTTCACTCCCGTAACTACTGGTGTGTGTCCAAATCACTCTATACCACCACTATGATGACTTGGTTCACCTCAAGTCGAACTCATTGAGTTATACACAGTGTATCATGTGTAAATTATTCATTATTCACAACGGTTAATGAGAATTCTTTCCATTCTTTCTCTCCTTCTTCTTCTTTTTCCAATTCTCTCTGCAAATGTGTGTATCATTGTGTAGCTAGATCTATTCTGTGCAGGTTTAACACATTTACAGTCTCATTATCATGTCTTTTAATGTTCATTTTCCTCTTCTCTAGCACTAGTCGACGAGATCCGAATCTGGAATAATTTCCTATTCCATTTCCTTACTTAGATCCATTAGAAATACTACTTTCTTTTTAATTTTTCTAACATTGGACAAGGTTTAATATATTAACAAGGACCTTCCCTTCATCTAGTAGTTTTTCCTGGATTTTAGTTTGGGACTCCCAACACTATTGTTTCCTCTGCATGTTCTTAGGTGTATAAATCTTAAATATTCTCATGAATATGACTGTAAAGAAGTCTTCAAAGATATTGAAAAACTAGATTGGACTATTACCTCATCTAGTAGATCCAATTCCTATGGGTCTGAGAGAGTGCATATTCCTCTAGACAAATCTTTGTCATATATACTAATTTGATTCACTTTTTTCCAAATGATATTTTGAATAAATTTCATGTCATTATTTCCCATCTTGGTGTCTTGTCAAAACACTATTTTCATACTATGATTGTGAATTAACATCATTACTCCATCTTGCTTCATTATATTTTCTAACTCCTTTTAGATACATATCTTCACATTAAGGGTTTTAATACGTCAATTGAAGGAAAACATAATAATTTAATGGATCACTAGATATTCATGAGGTAGAGATATGCAAAGTATCATATAGGAGTTTATTTTAGGGTTTTCGGCTGCTAAGTGGCAAATTTGACAGTGTAGTGAGCCACCAAAATCTTTGACTTTCGACAGCTAAAGGGAAAAACACAAGACCAATGAGCCGCTGAATGTGTTGAAGAGTMAAAAATTTAATTCTTTCTGCCCAGATCGCGTTTTTCGAGTTCCAGAACATGTGGGAATGGTATCAAATTAAAGATAATAATTATCAAAAGTTCAATACCACCATAAAATAGTTCAATACCACCAAATTACTAAATCACACAGAAAATTTTTAAGTACTGACTTTCAAAATCCCAGCTATGTAGAGTCTGATCAATTCAATGTTTCTCTTCTTGAAAGAGAATTGAAATCAAGATTTCATAAAAAACCAGAACACCATTTCATAAATTACTCATGCAAATGTAGAAAATGATTGTCGCAACTATAGCACATTTGTGGTAACTGAGATATATATAGCTTTGATTTAGTCGATCTTCCGACGAATTCGGTCAAATTGACCAGACAATAAGTCAATGACTATTTGATTCTCACAGGTGACATAGTTGGTCGTTATAATGACTAAAGTTTGAATAATGGTCGCTAGAACGACGAACGTGGAATGCTGCTCCCTAGAGCGGTGAACAGTTGGACCCCAGAAAAAAAATGTAAATTTAGTCCAAAAAATGCAAAAACATTACGGTAAAATTTTAAACCACCGTAATATTTCGTCGTAAATTCCGCCCAATGTAGTGATACTTCCTAAATTCCACAAGTCTAAATGTAAAAACAATCTAAAAATTGTTTACCTCTGATTTACCAAGTAGATTTTAAATATATTTAAAAAAAAAATGGATGTAGACTTATGATGTAGATTTCCAAATGATTGAAGACAAATTCTGTTTCTGTTGTTGATGAAGGATCTGACATAGTTGATGAAGACAAAATTGTTGTTGAAGATGAATTTCATGAAAATTTTGCATGAAATTCATAATATCATTCCAATCCTTTGAGTTTATGTGGCTATCTCAAATGTTTGGAGTTGATCATTTCTATATACTTTGGAATTCTTCTGAAAAAGTGTTGTTGAAGTTTCTGAGAAAATGCAGATGTTGATAATGAAAATACTAAAGAAGTTGATGAGGATACCAATGTTGATAAATATGTTGATGAAAATGAGGAGGATGTGTTTTGAAAATGGTGCATGTAATCTCTGAGAAAAAATGTCAATCAATTGTTAATGAAAATTGCCACATAAAATTTGATCTTTTATTCATGCTTGAAGACTTGTATGAATTCTGAAAATGTTGGAAATCTTAGCTGAGAGGTGGATGACCATATGTTCATGATTTGGAATCGTCTCCAAATCAATATCCAATCTTGGGAATCATGCAATCATATGAAGATTCAAATTAGCTATAGAAAATTAGTTGTAACTGTTAATAAAAATTCTTGCAATTTTTATTAAATCATATTTAAAACATGCTTGTGTCTTTTTTATCGTGCATTTTTTGGAAAATGGCCCGCGTCTTACTCAATTTTTTATATTCTTCTCAAAACCCATTCTCATATTTTTTTAATTCATCTTCATCAAATTTTTAATGATGTGGAAAAATGGCCTCTGTAAACTATCACCTACATAAATTTTGTAGCTAGTCAAGCTACAAAAACTTTGAAAAGCATTGAATCTGCCACATCCTCAAGAAATGAGTTAGGAAAAGAAAACATCTAATCTAAGAAACCATCAGAACATGAGAATTCAACCACTTTTAATATGTGTATTCCTTATGAAGTAATTATGAGTGAAGGTGGGTAATGATGCGTGTGAAAATGTATAGTGCATAGTATTTAATATTGCATATGTAATGATTTATTTCCTACTTACCTTTTTTCTTTTGAATTCCTCCTTTCCTTTCAGAACCCTTATTCTATATACATATTTTCCAATTTACTTTTTTCTTTGATTTTTTTTCTATTTATCATTTTTTCTTTGGCGATAAGGAGAAAAAATTAAGGTATAGGTATACAATCTAATGAGATCAAACTGCAAGTGTATAACATATCCTGTTCTTTAATATGTTCTTCATTGTGCAAAGAAGGAAGACTTAGTAACTCAACATAATTTTTGTAGGAAGTAGGATAATTGAATGGGAAAGTTTGTCAAGGTTAGAGTAGTTAATGATGCTGGATGGACAGTGAGATTAAGAAAGGGTATGAAATCTGATGATGGAATAAATGGAGTATGAAAAGGTAAGAAAATATACTATGAAAGGAGTATCAAACATCAAAGGATTATGTGCATGAATTCCATGTAATATGACTACCTAGAGATAGAGATCGCTTACCCAAATTTAACTCTTTCGTATGTATGATGTCTCGAGAGACAAGCAATGAACTCTTGGCTGCATGATGAAGAGAAATATGTTGAAGATCAATTGAAAGGATGAGATAAATTCATTGATTCATCTCCATTACTTTGGAAATTGTGTCGAAATATCACTGCTCATTTCCACTTGGCTTGTGGTTGACCAGAAAAAAACCAGTATGTTGAGGATTGTTTGAAGGAGATATGAATAGAGATAAATCCACTTGCATTTGAAACCATAGATGGAAATTGATAGATAAATGATATCTCTCTCCCACACCGAGGATGATGCATTTCCTCATGCATTCTTCTGAGATATGATGTTTGATTACTTGTTACTAGAAGAATGAAGAGGTTGCTTAGTGGCTATAGGAAATCTACCTAAAGATATGGAGTTTATTTTGAATCAGAAACTCTACTACAAGGAAAGGTATAGCAACAATAATGACATCCCCGTTTTATTTGAAAAATGTGAAAAAGTTTGCAATTGTTGATATCATTAAACCATAGTAGTCTTCATAAAAAACCTGAATCTATAGTACAATTCTTACCATGTGAATGGATGTGCTGAAGTCGAGCATGGAATTAAATCATTGGATTACTGACCATTAATGTATGTCATTAACCAATGCAAGATCACTCACCATTGATGTTATGAGAGTCAAGGTACCCTTAATGCATCCTGTCAGGAACAAATGAATTTGTTAGCATCGAGTAACCTACAAGATTTTATAGTCAGGAGGAATTAATGCATCCCCACTGCTATCAACGAGGAAAATCGTTATTGAGGAATACAAGTTCCAAGGAATTAAAAACATCTCTTGACCTTGATCCTAGATAGAGTGTTGAAGTCGATGAAACAAGAACCACTGGAAGGAATTCCTAAAGGGATCCCACATCATCTAATACGAGCATAGAAAAAAAATGATTTGAAGAACCATAATACATGATTGAGCCAACATGCAAAAATTGTTGAGAAGTTTTCTTGCCAGTTGTCTGGTTTTCAAGCAAAACTCATGTTAAGTTGCATCAATAAATTGGTTTTCACAACTGGACTTATTTTTATCTTTACTATTTTATTTATTTATTTATTCTTCTACTCTACCCTACTTTGCTTGAAAAAGAAAATATCTTTCAAGTATAGAAATACTTCCAATTGATCCATTTGTGTAACATGATATCAAGTAGACTCATATCTGATTTCAAAAAAATTACCTTTATAGATGCCATGATATGAGAAACCAACTGATCTGTTTGATTTGGTAGAAAGAAATTCTTAAGAGTGAAGTGATGCTTTCATTTGATGACTTCCCAGAACCATTCTTCAATGTAGTCATTGTTCTCTTGGTTTTGTATGTCCTCCTTTGTCACATCTTGAAGATCTTCTAATATTTTTTGATTGGTCTCTTGAATGCATAGAGGAGATGAGGATAGGCATGCTAGAGATCCTTGAATCTCAAGTTTTAATGAATTCTCTCCATCGAATGCAGTCCATGATTCTTTGATATCCTCTTATTGTTATTCATGGAATTCCTCTTCTTTTCTCACTTCTCAGAGTGTATATATATTATTGATTGATGTCAAGATTTGATCTTCCTGAAAGGCAAAGATATTGGTTGCTGCTAAGATTTGAGAAAGTTTTTGGAGTAACATTCTCCTTTGCTTAACAGGTTCTTGAACATTCTTTAGGTTCTACCATCTAGTCTAGAGATCTTTCTCAGAAATGGATTAGTGTAAGGGGGTTATTACAACACCCAAAAATAATTGAAATCAACTAAAATGAAAGCACACTTCTTTTTAAATAAAATCTACAAAAATGAAACACACTATGTCTTGATTACCTTATGCTACTAAGACCCTGTTGTCACCAGGTTATCATTTAACATGAGCTATTCTTTACATGCATTCTACCTATATGCATCTAAAATGAGAAGCTAATTTCTTTGGCACTTCCTCGGAAATGAAACCAAAAATGTTGGTCAATTCTATTACCAAAATTTAATTACATTAAATTGTCAATCCGGGTTAGTTAACTTGCGAAGTTCCTTGCACAATATATGCAGAAATGGGTTCCTTTATGAATGCTTCAAACCTATTATAATTATTCTAATTGTAAATACAAATGAAAATTTCATTATTCAAACACAAAACAAGTTTATCACTTTTCGATCTTCAACCTATAGAATCTTGACCTGCAAGGACCATTACAAAATTTACCATTCTGGTTTTGTAATCCAGATATTGGGTTAAATGCTTCCAATGAATGAATTATCACTATGTATCAAAATTGAAACTGAAAAGCATTAGAAAAAATAAAATCACACAACTTGAAATGAAAACACACGACATAAATCAAAGCACACAACTGAAATAAGATGCACATAACTTAATTGAAATGATAGAAAGAAAAGATGAACAACGGATCTCCTCACAAGGGGCCCTCCATGATCGAGGATCATTGTGTTGGACACACCTACCACACTTAGAGCGGGGGTGAATGAGTGTGGGGCTCTTTTTCCCAAACCTTCCCTCTTTACAAAAGCTCCTTAGTTAACATTCAACATTTATTCATTGCCCATTGTCGTCATTTATAACCAGTTAGATGCGAACATATATCAGCAACATATATCAGCAATATATCATCATCAAGTCATCACTACAAGGAACACAAAGAACACAATATGTATGTACAATTTTTTTTTTTATTATGAACAACAATCTAGGGTTTATTAGCAACAACTGAATAGAGTACAACTCTACAATAGCACCAGCTCTATAATGCAAGACTCGGCTTACACCCTCAGCACCAACTGAGATGAGGCAACAATCCTCAAAAGATATCAATCTGTCAATAGGTACGTGACCTATCAGTAGTGCATCTAGCATGTGCACACGCCCTGGCTCACTACAACCCGTGTATGCACGTGGCCTGTGTATACAACAACCTGCGTATACCTTCGGAGCAGTTAGGGTTTATCCTTCAATATCAACTCAGATCATCTGCAACCAGTAAATCATTCTCTTTTGTCTCTGACCACCAACCAGTCACAACACATCCAAGCTCTCCAATAGCTTGTTCATGCTCCACAACAAAGCAATATGAATTCTATCTCAATCAAGTATAAACAACTAGTATACCATAGAAATCATGTCACCACTGAATCAAAAGAGTACTGCTCACTCCATCAATCGAATGAACCAAACTGAACCACATCATAGAAGCCACACCAAGAATTCCCTAAGCATTCACAACACAATAAACAATAATATCTATCAATACAATAATGTAACCATACCAGTGTCTTAGTGATAGATCTGAGCCCATAGAATGTAGATCTGGAACCCGCCTCATCATCCAAGAGCTTGGCACTAGCTCAAACACAAATATCCATGATTTTATTCACCATACGCTCCCTGTATTCATACAACCCACGTACATACTCACCCTATACACAACCATCCCAGGTATACCTCAATGTATACACACCCTATACACAGACAACTCGTGTATGCATTAGAAAATAGGGTTTTCTGTGAATTCGAGAATTTTGTCGTCAAGATCTCTGACATTGCCAAAACTTTGATGTGTCCATGAGATCCTCCTCTTTCTCTCTTCCTCAGAATAGATCTTCAATCATGCTCAAGAGATCCACAACAATAAGATGCTCTCCCATGAAGCTCTCCATCAATAATCCAAAATATATTCACAATAATCTCTCCATTGATCCAAAAAAAGGATGATCTACAAGAGACCATAGCTATTTTATTTATACTTTCATTCTATAGGTCACTTAACCCATTTTCCTTATTTTAGGGTTAACCACTTTCCATAAATAGAAAGTTATTTAACATTTTATCATTTAAATATTGCTTCTTGATTTTGTCACTTCTTTGTCATTTAAATAATGATTTCTTCTTTTCTTTGACCTTGGGGGCTTCAAGTCTTCATATGGGGGTCCTCCAACTTCATAAGGCCATAACTCTCAAACCGTGAGGAGTTATGTGACATTCCACATACCACCAGAAATGGCATGACAATCACTATCCATATAGGATAGTTTCACCAACAACTTCATTGATCTTCATTTTATTATTTCACATACAAGCATGGGTCCTCCAATCATTCTTCTAGGATAACTCAATCCGAAAAGCGTCTTCCCATGAGGGATTTCACCATAAGGGGACCACTTTGGAGTTCATCCATTTGTGCACCTTATCAATCATGATAAGACAATAATGAGTCATGTTTTCATCAAACAAACTATGTATCATGATGTATCAATGACAACTCATTGATCTATCTCTATGCATCATATCAATGATCCATCTTTATCAATTGGTTTCCACTTTGACATCTATCATTATCATCAAGGAAAATCATAAATCAATCAATTACTTGAAATCAATCAATCAATCAAACCATTTGCATCAATGACACATGATCCAACAATCTCCCAAATAATCAAACCATTGGCATCAATGACAACAT
>SNQJ01S0035231.1:200302-214619 GCA_010110895.2 Picea sitchensis
TCAATGACACATGATCCAACAATCTCCCAAATAATCAAACCATTGGCATCAATGACAACATGATCCAACAATATCCCCCTTTGGCATTGATGGAAATACCAACATTGATGTCAACACCAATTACCAATTATTGATGTCAACATGTAGATAAGGCATTCTATACATTAATAGTCAATGTGACTATCTCTCCACATCAATCTCTCCCCATACATAGACATCATTCACATCAATGTGATTAACTCTCCCCCTTTGACATCAATGGAAAAGGGCCATTCTCCTCCTGGGTCTACTCCCCTTGCTTGAACTCTTCTTGGGGATGCTCCCCCTGTGACCATCACTCCCCCTAGAATTATGCTTCTTTCTTCAAATATAAGGCTCTTTTCTAGGTATGCATCTGGTAAATATCTCCTCCTAGAATCATGGGAAGAAGAATGACTCCCCCTAAGGGTATGTATCCCCCTATCTTCTTTGCAATATGAAAAATATGCTACCATATGACGATTCTTGGACCTGTTTATACATCAAACTCATGCCATACCAAGCATCATGAAGAAAAAGATATGTCAATAATGAAAATAGAGAATCATGAGCAAAATATCAACCACGTACATCCTGTACCAAAAATGTGTGCTCATCATGCACAACACCTATGTACATCAACATCATGCAATGTGCTAAGAGATATAATCCATGAAATGTATCAATCATATGCTTCTATCAACATGCCAACATGTGCATCTACCAATATTCCAACCATGTGCATCTACCATTGTGCCAACCTGTGCATCTATCAATATTCCAAACAAATACCATCTATGAGTGTATCATCATGCATCAACAAGCTATGACTCCCAAATATGTACAACTCAGCTCACTAACTACATGTCCCAATATGTATTCCAACCACATGCAAAATGCATGCACCATGACATCCAACAATACCATATGCTTCCAATAATACATCATAAGATATATCAATGAAACTTCAATTATGTACCAACCATGTACCCCAATAGATTATTTTACATAATCTAATAGATGAGCATTTGATCAACATCAATCCATACTCATGGGTTAGTGCCATGCACCCAAGATTTATTTTATACCATAACCTTGCGTGATCTAACTTAGAACCATGAAAACCTACAACAAACAGTGTCAGAATCTCCAATAAACAATGTTAGAACCTGCAACACAGAGTTATGCCATCACATCAAGCTGCAACCCATGTGCATTGCCTTTTTCCCAAGGCTTTACCACATATATGCGACCTGCTGCACAATAGAGCACGTGTGTATGCGACCTATGCAAGGTCATCCGGCGTATGTACGCGACTGTCACCCGTGTATGCCTCAGTAGATGACACTTTTGAACTTCCCTTCAGTCTTTCATTATGATCTGGCTGCTCTGTCTTCTTCACCCACTTCTGTAGATGACCTTTCTTCTCAGAACTTGAACTCTGAGCATCCATCTTTTCAAATATGTCTCCCTTTTTTACTTCATTCCTTCTTCTAGCCATGTATTGTGAATTCCTCATCATGTAATTTCTTCTTGTGTTCCAGCACTCCTGGGATTTGTGGCCAAATCCACTACAACTTTAGCATATCATGGTGTTACAGTGAATAACAATATGTCCTACTTGATCACATCTCCAACACCTTGTGGTGTTATAAAATCTTCCATTATATCTCATTTCATAAGATCTACACTCAAAAGATTTGTGACCATATCCATTACATGAATAAAAATGCCCATGAAAAATACTTTCATACCTTTGCTTTGGTGTCCCAAAAGTGGCTTCTTGATGTCTTTCTTGCTTTTTTCTTTTGAGATTTTCTTTGCCTTGTGTAGATGTTTGTTTTGCAACATTGTCTTCCTTATTTGATGGAATTACCTCATGCTTCTTTGAGGTGATTTCTTCAGAATATGTAGCTTCTTCTTTGTATCCAAGTCCTGATTTATCACATGGTGATCTTTGACTTTCCAAGATCTCATCCAAGATTTGTGAGCTATTCAAGATTTTGTTTGACTTTTATACCTTCTTTCTAATGTCAACAATTTCAGATTCTAACTTACAACATGACTCTTCGTTTTCATTTATTTGATTCTTCAATAGTTCTTCTATTCTTTTGGCTTCTTCAATTTGGATCTTGAGATGGACAATGGTTTCAAAACTTTTGCTAATCTCATCATCTACATTCATATCTTCTTTTCCATTCTTTAGTCTTGTGATCTCTTCTTCCTTTTCTTCTAATTTAGTCTTATTGATCTCTTCTTGTTCCTTGATCATTCTTTTAAATTCAAGATGTGCCTTTGACTCCTCCTAAGAAACTTCTTAGTGTTATTCAAAAGGTAGTTATAGTGTGTATAAAAATGATCACTTCTATATCTATATAAACCTTCTTCAATTTCCTTTTGAAGTTTTAATAGATTTTCTTCTATTCTTTTCATGGGATAATTACCATCAAAATTTACACACATTGTTTCTATATCTTGTTCTTCACTTGTAGAGAAAAAGTCATCATCATCATCATTGAAATCAAGTGCTTTTGAGGGTTCTTTACCTTCCTATGAAGTATCTTCACTATCTTCCTTTTTGTCAACATTAACACATAATTCTTTCCCTTCATCTTCAATATCTTCCTTTGTGCTATCATCACTTGATTCTTTATCTTCACTTGAAATGTTTTCAAAATCACATTTAGAAACAATGTATTCAAGAGTTTTTGATGATTATTTACCTTTGATGATCTTGATGGAGTGGTCTTCAATTTCTTCCTTCTCCTTCTTGCTTTGATATGTCTCCTTTAGCTTTAGCCATAGATCCTTGGCAGAAGTGCATTGTCCCATGCTCTCTTTGATATGGATTGAGAGTCCACTAAGAATTCTCTTGAGAGCCAATGCATCATTCTTCTTTCCTTCCCTTTGAGATGCAAACTTTGAATTTTTCTTCAAAGGAAATGATCCACCAATGGCTGCCTTCCAAATAGTTGCTCCCACTATCTTCAAATACACTCTCATTTCTATTCTCCAATTGGAATAGTTTTCCTCATCAAGGATTGGAACTTCATCATCCATTTGTGTGTCTATGGATATCCTTCAAGCTTGTTAAGGCTTGTAATGAAGGCCCTCTCTAATACCAATTGTTGGACACACCTACCACACTTAGAGGGGGGGTGAATGAGTGTGGGGATCTTTTTCCCAAACCTTCCCTCTTTACAAAAACTCCTTAGTTAACATTCAACATTTATTCATTACCCATTGTTTTCATTTATAACTAGTTAGATGAGAACATATATCAGAAACATATATCAACAATATATCATCATCAAGTCATCACTACAAGGAACACAAAGAACACAAGATGTATGTGCAATTTTTCTTTTTATTATGGACAATAATCCGGGGTTTATCAACAACAACTGAATAGAGTACAACTCTACAAGAGCACCATATCTATAATGCAAGACTCATCTTACACCCTCAGCACCAACTGAGATGAAGAAACAATCCTCAACATATATCAATCTATCAGTAGTGCAGCCAGTGTGTGCACACGCCCTAACTCACTACAACTCGTGTATGCACGTGGCCTGTGTATACATCAGTCTACGTATACCTTCTGAGCAGTTAGGGTTTATCCTTCAAGATCAACTCAGATCATCTACAACCAGTAAATCATTCTCTTCTGTCTCTGACTTTCCAATCTGACCACCAGCCAGTCACAACACATCCAAGCTCTCGAATAGCTTGTTCATTCTCCACAACAAATCGATATGAATGCTATATCACTCAAGTATAAACAACTAGTATACCATAGTAATCATGTCACCAGTGAATCAAAAGAGTACTGCTGACTCCATCAACCAAATGAACCAAACTGAACCACATCATAGAAGCCATACCAAGAATTCCCTAAGAATTCACAACACATCAAACAATGGTATATATCAAGACAATAATATAACCATACCAGTGTCTCAGTGATAGATCTGAGCCCATAGAATGCATATCTGAAACCTACCTCATCATCCAAGAGCTTGGCACCAGCTCAAACACAAATCTCCATGATTGTATTCACCATACGCTCCCTGTCTTCATACAACCCGCGTACATACTCACCCTATACACAACTATCCCGCGTATACCTCATTGTATATGCACCCTATACACAGACAACCCGCGTATGCATCCGAAAATAGGGTTTTCTGTGAATCCAAGAATTTTTTTGTCAAGATCTCCGACATTTCTGAAACTTTGATGTGTCCATGAGATCCTCCTCTCGCTCTCTTCCTCAGAATATATCTTCAATCATGCTCAAGAGATCCACACCAACAAGATGCTCTCCCATGAAGCTCTCCATCAATAATCCAAAATATATTCACAATAATCTCTCCATTGATCCACAAAAAAGATGATCTACAAGAGACCATAGCTATCTTATTTATACTTTCATCCTCTAGGTCACTTAACCCATTTTCCTTATTTTAGGGTTAACCACTTTCCATAAATAGAAAGTTCTTAAATATTTTATTATTTAAATATTCCTTCTTGATTTTGTCACTTATTTATCATTTAAATAATGATTTCTTCTTTTAGAGAACTTTGACTTCTTTGACCTTGGGGGCTTCAAGTCTTCATATGGGGGTCCTCCAACTTCATAAGGCCACAACTATGAAACCGTGAGGAGTTATGTGACATTCCACATACCACCAAAAATGGCATGACAAGCACTATCCATCTAGGATAGTTTCACCAACAACTTCATTGATCTTCATTTCATTATTTCACATACAAGCATGGGTCCTCCAATCGTTCTTCTAGGATAATTCAATCCACAAAGTGTCTTCCCGTGAGGGCTTTCACCATAAGGGTACCACTTTGGATTTCATCCATTTGTGCACCTTATCAATCATGATAAGACAATAATGAGTCATGTTTTCATCAAAACAACTATGCATCATCATGTATTAATGACAACTCATTGATCCATATCTATGCATCATATCAATGATCCATCTTTATCAATTGGTTTCCACTTTGACATCTATCATTCTCATCAAGGAAAATCATAAATCAATCAATTACTTGACATCAATCAATCAAACCATTTGCATCAATGACACATGATCCAACAATCTCCCAAATAATCAAACCATTGGCATCAATGACAAAAACTATGACAAAAAGAGTTATTCTGAGGGCACAAAACTCATCACTGCTACTCTTTACCACACCATCAATATCATCCTTGGACACCAACCAGGTCTTCTCCTGGATGCGATCTGTTCATAGTATGTCAAAGTATGGAAACTTGTCTCTTGCACAAATCCCATACACAAATGGCTCCTAGGACCTGGGAATACCTCTCAATGCTACATTCACCAACTTAGCATCCTTCATTGTCTCACTGATAGTTGTGAGATGATCTCAAATCTAAGTAATCTTCATAAGATAATTGACAAATGTGTATTCACTTGTCATCCTGACAATCTAAAGTTGATGCTTCAAGTGTAGCATCCTTCCAGTACTCTTGTTATGGTAAAGACCCACTAAAGCATCATACATATCTTTGGCAGTTTCTTTCTTAGAAATGTGAGGAATCAAGTGATCCTTCACATACTCTATAAATGCCTACTTGGCCTTCACTTCCCTCTTCTTGTGAAATTCCAAATCTACTCGATCAATTAGGCTATGAACCACATCCTCAACATCCTCCTTGAGGTCATTCTCTTCCAAAAGAAGGATAACCCTTTCCTTCCAATCTTGGAAGTTGGTTTCCCCTTCCAACCTATCCTCAAGCTTCAATGTATTCACCATCTTGACTTGCCCAAAAAAAGAAAAAGAACAAGCGCAACACTCTTCCAATTTTGTAGCCAACAATGTGTCTCAATATAATCCCCTTCTCTTCAAATACCAATCTCTGATACCATGTCAATTTTTACATGCAACTCTATGTGACTAATTTCAGATACGAAAAATTTCTTCTTAGCGATATAACTATCATTGAACAACTTCACACTGAAATGTTTGACTGAAAAACATATACAGCGGAAACAATAAGATCATAGATGAATCATCAATACACAAGAGACACAATATTTTTGTTCTGTATCTTTATCCAATTCTCCAAATATGTGGACCAAAACCAATCCTCTCAAAGTCACCAAGACTGAGGATAGAACTAGTCTTCTCAAAATCACCAAATCTGAGGACAACTTTGTCCTCCAATATACAAAAAAGAAAACAAAAACTCAACAATACTATATGGAAATATCCTTTTCCCAAGAATCTATTCTAGATCACCTATACATCTTGCTAACATCACCCATAAGCCTATATGGATCTATACCTTCCCAGAAAACCAGATACACGATTCACCAACTAGAAACCCACAAACATACATGGTTTTCTCTCCAATAAAATGTGTATACCCTATATGCAATTCATCCTTCTATAACCTACATATCTATGTTCTTATCCCGTCTACAAACCACGTATGAGTACATAAAATTGTTATGGTCACCTCCATACACTTCACTCCCTGCCGCCTTCTTTCTCCTAGGATAGATTTTCCACCTTGCAGAATTTCGTAGATGAGATCACCAATCCTCCTTGACACAAGTACATACTCACTTATTTGAACTCCATTATTCCACAATGATGATATATTGTCACAATGGAATCTCTCCTTTATATAGAAGTCCAATGAGTGAGTTTAGGATCCCTTCCTAAACTCAAGAATTAATCTGAATATTTTAATCCTCTTTGTGAGTGTGTCACCCCCACACATACCCACAAATCCCATCAACTTTCCCATGAGTCCCTAGCCTCATTTCTAGGATGATTTCACTGAAACGAAAGTCAAAACTATTGCCAATGAAAATTCCCACATGCGTGGCACATTGGCCTCTAGTGGGAATACCTCCCGAAGCTAGAAAAATCAACACTACATAGCATAAGGAATGAGATCCCCTTTATTACTAAACAATGACTTACATTATCCCACTTTCCTCAAGTTATCCAACATAGGATAGCAAGGAAATATCTAATGTTGGGATCTAAGGAATATTAGTTGTAACTTATCCATTACCCATAAACTCGACCATAGTTTATACATCATACATGGCAGAAAATAATGGTGACAAAACTATGGAAACATAACCCAATCTTGGTCGATTTTTTTCTTAACATACCATCACCATGATACAAGCATACCCAACCATTGTTTAACCACAAGAGAATTAATGGATTATTTTTTCAAAAGGTTACCTTCCCAAAATCTTGCATGGGTATTACATGCCCACCCATAAAATTGGGAAATAAAATACATGGGAACCTAATATGAATGAATATGAAATATGGGGTAATGACACTTGGCCTCCATCCTAAAATAAGATTTTATTAAATCTCCCATACTTCCCCACTCATTGGTTCATTACCCCCATGGTTCTCCTAGGGATATATAACCTCGCATGCACCTTTTGTTATTATATTATTATTATTTATTAATTTCAATTTAATAAAATGGGAATTCGCTTACCCACTTACCGCATGCTTACACATTATTTCCATATGCTCATAGGGGTTATTATACTGCAAGGGGTACATGAAATGTGCACTCAAGCCGATTTTAAAGGATGTCCTCAGGAATGTCATGTTCCTTGACACAAATAGTGCATGTATGTTATGAAGATGACCTAACAATATCAGGAAAAAACATCTAAAATTTTACTAATGCTAATTGCGATAATTAAATTTAAACCTTATGATAACATGAAGCTAAATTAATTTTCTAAAATGACAAGGTAAATTCAACAATCAACTTGAATTTCAAAATTCTACAATGACAAGTAATTTGAATCTTGAACATTAACTAAACTGATATTTATTATAGAACAATTAAAAGAATTTGAATCAAATGTAAGTTCTATATTAGTAAGGAAATGAAGTTCAACAATCAAACTAATTTCAATTTCTACAATGACAATCAAAATCTATATTAATAAATTTGACATTTGGCTATATGTAATGTATATAACGAAATGAAATTCAAATAAATATCGACAAATTAATTTTTTTTCATTACACAAGGTGTATTTATCAATCAAAGGAATCATCATTAAATCATAGGGAAAAACAGAGGCCCTTGTTACCATAACTATAACTATAGGTTAATTCAATAATGCATGCATTATTTGAACCCAAGTATGCAACATATGCTATTATTGCCATTTTATTATATACATATTTTTCCAATTAAACTTCATACACTATATATATATACCTTTATCTCATGAATCACCTATATGGTTTAATGTGTGTGTCCAAGGGATTAGGGAAATGAATTTTTTTACAGCAAAACAAAAAACATGGCAACCCACATAACTAAGATTTAAGCCAACACTTATATCCACCAATTTGAATCCACTTACCATTTGCATAAAACTTTTCATAGCACTTACCATAACACAAGATAAAGATCGAGGGTTTCATATCTTGGTCGATTTAATCCAACACTTATATCCACCAATTTGAATCCACTTACCATTTGCATAACACTTTTCATAGCACTTACCATAACACAAGATAAAGATCGAGGGTTTCATATCTTGGTCAATGAGGTAGAAAGGGTTTTGGTGATTGGCTAGTGTGGATTAAGACCTAGACAAGAAATCTGATGGAAGGTTGGCATGATTCAAGGCTTGGATTTGAGGCATTACCAACACTAGACTATTATAAAATAAGGATGGGGTGGAATTTTCAAATATATCATGTAGGAGGTCAAGTGGTTGAGAGGGTTGAGGTTTGAGCTAGAATTAGAAGTAATGACCCAATGTTATCTTGATCATTGTCTTACTATGTACTTCCATGTTATGAGGCTTAATGACCCATTGTTTTCTTGATCATAGTCTTACTATTTACTTCCATGTTATGAGGCTTGTCTTGGTTACTCTAGATTTTCCTATGCATATATATGGGATGGATATATCTACTAACCCTTGTCTTGGTTACTCTAGATTTTCCTATGCATAGATATGGGATGGATATACCTACTCACCCTTGGGGGTATGAGCTTGGAATCACAAAGACTTGAGAGGAAAGAGGTTCGAGCTCTTAGGGATTTTTGTTTTCTAGAATGGGTAAGGTTCTTCTAAATGTAAAGGCTATGGGTTATGGATTTGATGGCGTGTGATAGAAAGGTTACACACATTTTTATTTTCTAAAAACAAACTCGATGGGTCACCACTGAATTGAACTATGTGATATATGCATGTACATATTTTGATAATGTTGAATTCAAACAAATGCATTCTTCCTGTTTCCTTTGCAATAAATATTAAAAGTGGACTACACGTTCTCAAAGAAACAAGCAATGTATGCATGTTGAATCAAATATTTGGACAAGATTAGTAAAATAAATATGCACCTATATCTTTTATTTATATTTCTTTGAAAATATTAGGGTTTTCTATTTCTGGAAAAGAATAATTATGTTGATATAATGTTTTCTATTTTCAAATGATATTCATACTCTAGTTATAAAAAAAAAACACGATTAATTGGTGCCATCTAATAAGATTTGTCATTTAAGAAGCCTAGGTTTATTTCTGACAGTTTTGTGAAATATTGGATTTAGTTTGATTTGTTTAATGTCAAGTTAGATTCATATGGATGACAATTAATGAAGTATTAAATGATTGGGCATTAGGTTATACTCCTAAATAAGCAAATAGTTTAAATAATTCTAAGCAATGAAACTACCAATCAAGCAATTATTAGTTCTATATTAAATCAATCAAAGGAACTAAATCAATATTTGAAACTATTAGTCCTAGTCATAAAATAATCAATTGATAGAGTATTAACTACAATTCAATTCCAATCAAGGAAATAAACACAATTAGCATGAAACAATCAATTGGTTAGTTAAGTAGTTATTATAACTCAATAAATTTCATCGCTACTTTCCATGTTTACTCCTAAGTGTTTTAGTATCTCAAGCTCCCAAGTCAATCACTACGATAATTTAATTTATCAATCATTTAATCTCCCCAAAGGATCCTCGTTCCATAATCCTGGGGCTGTAATACCACTTTGTAATAGCTTAAGTGGGTGTTACTGATCTAGTAGGCTCCCCAGGTCCAGAAAATGCTCAAAAATGAAAGTTCTAGGATTTGGATGAAACCAATTCCATTGCAACCGGCTCGTCATGCTAATCTCGACCATATATTTACTTCCTCAAACAGACGCTGCATGCGAGAGTTATTGCACTCTGATCATTTTCCAAAATAGGAAAAAAGTCAATAGGAAAAAAGTCAATGCTGATGTCAGCATGACATCATAATGACATCATCATGCTGACATAGCATTGAGAAATGTGGAAACACAACATTAGGATGATTGGGTAGATGAAAGTGATCCAATCAGATGCTGACAAGTGGAACATTATCGACAAATTAAACGGTGCCACGTGGCCTACGCATGGGTTGCCATGTGACACCTTATCATTTGATGGTTGGTTAAAATTTTTGGAGCTCATGGGACTCGACCCCATGACCTCTTGGTATAGAAATTTCTTGGGAAAGGCCCAATAGCCAACGCATCTTAGGTGGGGCTTGTTATTACAAACCCATTTCAAAATATATAAAGTGCAATATATGGTAGAGTGGAGGCAGAAGGGGGATAGGGCTAAGCCCCAACCCACGGGTTTCTTGTTAGATTTGAACACAACCAATATGGAGGGCTCTCCACTACCATTCAAAAAAATGCGCCATGATTCCGAGCGTAACCACCAACACCTGTCTGCCATACGTTTCGAGGCTATAACCACATGCTAGGCGCATATATGTGGGTGCGGTCCTATGAAATTTTCCATGTGACCAATGTATGCAGGCTAAGGGCCAGTACGCAGCCCTTAGGGGATGGAGCTTGGCATTTTTAAACCATGTGACCCTATTCTGGAGCACACACCCAGCCCTAAGGGGCTATTTTTGATATTTTGTTACACATGTGGTTTTTTTGCCTATAGTTTGGCCCAAATTGGTCATTTTTGGAGATTTCTTAGCCATTTGGAGGGGGATTTGATCCCAAAAAGAGGTCAGATATTTGTGGGAAGTTGGGTTTCCCCAACTGAGCCTAAAAAATATATAAACTAGGATTATTGAGCTTGAGAGGGTACTTTTTATGCAGGGAATGTAAATAAGAGTTGGAGTTTTTGACCCATTTCTCATGTTTTGAGGGGCATTTTGTCATGTTTTGAGAGGAGTTTATTGAGGCATGTGTGCATATGCATAAGGAGGTATTGTACAATAGATCAGAGTCATGTTTGTAACAACAAGGATCCATTGTAAAGAGAACTTGAGCATTTGAAGATCAATAAAGAGGTCCTCCACTTGGAAGTGGGCCCAGAGACATAGCCGCATATTGGTGAACTCCGTTATAAAGTTCTTGTTGTCTTTGTATCTTTCTTATTTCCATTCACTTCTCTTATTTGTAGCATGGTTATTAATGTATGAACTCTTTAATCATTCATGAGTATCTAATTAATGTCAATTTGTTAATAATTCCTTCAATTTTTGGATCAAGTATCTTGGTATCAGAGATTTTGGTTCTTTTGGAAGGTTTAACAAGTGCAGGATTGGATGCTCACAAGATCAAAATATCAGAGAGGAGAAGGATCATTAGCTGAATTCATTCTTGAGATAGAACGATTTTTGAGGAATAAAGGAATGGCTTCATAAGGAGAACTTTCTCCATGAACAAAGAAGTTCGAAGATGCATTTTTCGCCATGTCAGAAATGGTCAAAGTGTTATATGATGATTTATTGGAGAGAAAGAAACCAATGTTGGGAGAAATTTTAATGAAGGTTAAAAGTGAAGGGAAAGGAGAATCTTCAAAGCCTCCTCCTACACCACCTTCACCACCTTCTTCTCCTTCTTCTTCAAGTTCTACTTCAAATGCTAGTTCTCATTCTACAACATCTACCATACAAAAAAAAACACATAAGCATAAGTCCAATATGCCTTTGTTAAAACTTGATGTTAAGTTTGAGTTGCCTTTGTATTATGGAGAACTAAATGCGAAAAAGTTAGATAATTGGATAAGACAAATTGAAGTGTATTGCAAGATACAAAAAATCATAGATGAGGAAACTATGATCCAACTTGCTAGTCTCAAGATGGGAGGAACTGCCCTTGTCTGGTGGGAAAGCAGGACAAAACAAGATCTTAAATTTTTTGGTAAGACTCTCTCTTTATGGCTTGATTTTACATCCTCTTTACGAAAACAAATTTATCCTCTAGCTTACATGCAACAAGCTATTATGTCATGGAAAAACTTTAGACAGTTAAAAGGACAAGTTGTTCAAAGTTATACACAACAGTTTCGAGAAAGAGATTTATTGTTGGGAATACCATTGGATACTCAAGAGACATTGCTTAAGTATATAGGTGGTTTGCATAGTTATTTGTGACATACCATTCTTATGTTTAATCCAACTAGTTTAGATGATGTGTGTGTGCAAGCGACTCATCTTGAATATAGAGGCAAGAATGTAAATGTTGTTTTTGTAAAACCATTTAAACCTACTGAAGGAAAATTCAAAGGCAAGGGTAAAGAGAAGTTCAAAGGGAATAAAACTAATACAATGAAGAAATAAACACCTACATGCACTCATTGTAATAAAGAAGGCCATAGTGAGGATCGTTGTTGGATCCTTCACCCAGAGTTGAAACCAACAAAGTTCAGGAATAAATGAAAACCAAAGATGACTGCAACAACTCAAATAGATTTGGGGTCAGATTCGGGATATGAGACAAAGGTCACAGTCACGGGAATTAAAGGCAAAATTTTTGAAGCTAGTACAAGTTCTTCAATTCAGTCTTTAAAAGTTGATAATGAAGTTGATGCGGTCAAACGAACATAAATTTTTCACATAAGAGTAATTTCCAAACATACAAAAATTGATACTATATTTGATAGTGGCTCACAAGTAAATTTGATATCAGAGACTATTGTTAAAAAGTTGGGATTAATCACTAAACCTCATAAGAAACCATATCCTTTAGGATGGATTCATAATGATAATCAATTGCAAGTGAATAGACAATGTGTCCTAAAGTTTGCTATCAATTTACAATTTATAGATGAGGTTGAGTTGGATGTGGTTCCCCTAGATATATGTGGTATTGTACTTGGAAGTCCATATTTGTATGATAGAAAAACAATATTCTATCGTGAAGACAATAAGTGTCAATTAACTAAAGAAGGAAAATAATATATTGTAAGGGCTCATCAGAATAAATTGAATCCATCACTAATCAACTCAGGGCAAATGAAGAGAATTGTAAATGTTAGTAAGATATATCTACTAATGGTTGTAAAATCTAAAGACACTGTCGGAATTGATACTTTCAAATATTGTGATACAAAGTTGAAAGATGATTTAGTTAGAATTGTTTTTGAATATGATGAGATATTTCAAGTCATGAAAGGATTACTCCAAAGAGACAATTTGAACATGAGATACAGTTGCAGCAGGATGTTCCTCTTCCTGACATTGGAATGTACAGGTTATCAGTTTTGGAAAATGCAGAGATAAAGAAATAGGTAGAAGAGTTGGTTGAACAGGGGGTCATCATATCAAGTGCTTCTCCATGTGGGTCACATATCATCCTGGTGCCAAATAAAGATGGCACATGGTGCATGTGCATGGATTTTCAAGCCTTGAACAAGATCACGATAAAAAATCGTTACCCTTTGCCTCACATTGATGATTTATTAGATCAATTGAAACATGCAGTTTATTTTACTAAGTTAGACTTAAGAAGTGGTTACCATCAGATCAAGGTTGTTGAACAACATATATGGAAAACTGCTTTTAAAAAAAAACATGGATTGTTTGAATGGTTAGTGATGCCATTTGGGCTTACTATTGCACCTGCTACTTTTATGCAAGTTATGAATGATGTATTCAGGCCATTCATTGATGAGTTTGTAATAGTATACTTAGATGATATTCTTATTTTCAGTAGGACTAGGGGAGAGCATGTCCAACATGTTAGGCAAACACTTTTAGTGTTGCAAAGAGAGAAACTTTTTGTAAAGTTGTCAAAGTGTGAATTTGGAAAAACATCTCTTGTATATTTGGGTTACATTGTAGGGGGTGGAGAGTGTTAAGAACCAAATATCAATATAGCATAGAAAATCCTCAGAAAAAGTACTCAACGCCTTGAAAAAGAGAGAATTTCAGATAATAAGCCTCTTCGAGGGGGAAACCTCCTTTTACCCCACTTAAATGTTCAAGTACAAGAT
>SNQJ01S0035231.1:227732-250754 GCA_010110895.2 Picea sitchensis
TGTACTTGAACATTTAAGTGGGGTAAAAGGAGGTTTCCCCCTCGAAGAGGCTTATTATATGAAATTCTCTCTTTTTCAAGGCGTTGAGTACTTTTTCTGAGGATTTTCTATGCTATATTGATATTTGGTTCTTAACATCGTGAATGACATTCCTGTCACACTGCCATGGTCTTCCCAACAAAACATGACATACATCCATGGGAATTACATCACATAGAATTTCATCTCTATATCCTCCTATTTTAAATTCAACCAGGCATTGTTTAGTGATTGTTACCTGATGACCTTTCTGCAACCATGAGACTTTATATGGCGTCAGATGTACAATCGTATCTAGGTCCAATTTCTCCACCATCTCCATGGATACTAAATTATCAGTGCTTCCACTGTTAATTATCACCTTGCATACTCTGTCTTTAGTCTTGCAAGCTATCTTGAACAAACTATTCCTCTACACCGACTTTTCAACCTCTGGCTCTGGCTTTAAGAGAACTTTCTTCATCATCAAAGATCTCCCATCTTCTGTGCCTTCTACCTCAACATCTTTCTTCTTCGCATCTGAAATGTGAGCTTCACCTCCTTCTTTCTTTCTCTCGGGACATTCCCAAGACATGTTTCCTACCTTTCCACAGGCATAACACTTTATCTCCCCTCCTCTACCTCTTCCCCTTCCTCTAGGCAAAGAGTTTCTACCACCACTCTGCCTTCCTTTGGAACTTCCTCCTCTCTCAGAGTGACTATGTGGTTTATCCACCTTGCCTTTGGGCTTTTGTGTCTTGTCATGGGAAACTCCTTTACCTCTGTTCAATATTCTACCTATGTTTTGTTGACTCTGCTTCCTGGCCAACTTCTCCTCTGCTTTCAACGCAATCTGGTACACATCCTCTACTATCCTTACTGTCATCATCCTGATCTCGTTCTAGATTTCATATCTCAGGCCGTTGATGTCCCTGGAAAATTTTTCCTCGTCTCTCTCATTTTGTCCATCCCTGATGTTCAGTCTGTAGAACTCCTCTGTGTACTCCTTCACAATCATCCCTTTCTGTCTCAGGTTTTGCAATCTCCAGAGAAGATTTATTTGGTAGTCCTTGGGTATGAATTTTTCCTTTAGCTTGGCTATCATTCGATCTCAAATCTTAATCTTCTGTTTGCCTTTTCTTCTCCTGTCATCTTGCAGTTCATCCCACCACAGTGTTGCATGTCCTTTCAACCTGGTGACAACATGTTTCACCTTTTTCTCCTCATCGACCTATTCATAGTCAAAATACTTGTCCATTTCTCGTATGAAGTCAAGCAATTCTTCGACGTCCAAATTACCTTCATACATTGGGATGTCGATCTTCACTCTAGATCCCAACTTAACAACTGCTTTTAGCAAGCACTCTTCTGTAGCATCCTCCTCTACAACTTCTTCAAATTCCACTTCTTCATTCTCTACATCACTGATGTCTCCAACATCAGGTTCTCTTCTTTGTGATATTTCCATGGCATCCAGCCTTGCTCTGAGTTCTCTTGTCTCCATTTCCATAGCTCTATTTTCTACAGGAGGCTCCACACGTCACCTAGGTGACATTGTGCTGATGTATCTAATACCACTCGATGATATCAACCTACTTCTCTATCTCCTTTTCCTACAGAAATCAATTCTGAATTCTCTCTAATACCACTTGATGCAACAACCCCCCTTCCCTCCTGAGGATTCTGCAACCTCCCGGTCTTGGATCTTCAAACTCCTCAAACCGAATTGGTTCTTCGAAACTTCAACAGACCCTGAGTGAATTATATATTGACACATGTCCCCTTGATGTCGTCAACAAATTCAGACTATTTGCAACTTCGCTCTTCGACGCTTGGAAACACTTGTTGTGAGTTCTAGTCTCGCGCTAGAATCCTTCTCTTTTGTGACCGCAGACTATATCCTCGGGCCAATCCTTCACCACTTCGGGATTCAGCGATATTGTGATCTCCTCCTCTATTTTCTCCCGAAATACTTCCTCTGAATTCATGGGTCTCTGCCATATGTCTCTCTAGATCTGACAGTCCAGATGTGTTTGGGTTTCGCAACTTCGACGATCCCACCTTTCAATACCTTGAAGTTTCTCGAACTCCGACCTCTGAAATACCTCATGACTAACCTTCGTGCAACCCCTCCCAGATATGGTGGTCTAGAATTATCCCAATACCTCCTTAATGGATTACGACTTGCTGAGTCTGGGAAATCTCAAAGGACTCTTCCTTTTGAATATTTCTCGCCACTCTCCCTCCAGAACTTGTCCTTCCTCAAATTATTATCTCCCTAGATTATTCCTCTCGACACTTAGTTGAATTTCATCCTGTGCACACCTTACAATAGGTTCTCCTCTGAAATCCAGCCACTTTGTGGGCAAATTCAGCTACTCCTCCTGAGCTCTTAAGTCAGAAGACTCGGTCACACACTCCTTGCAAACAACTTCCTCAACTATATATCCAGAACTTTCTGAGTCAGAATGGACTCTATCATGCATACCTTGTGGATGCTATGCACTCCTTGCACACATAAGTTCTCATTATCTCTTCTAAGATTATGAATCGAAATAGACTCTGTTAACGCACTCCTTCTGGACACTATGCACACTTGCACTTGTTCGTAGAAGAGAAACAATTAAACTTATTTAAATATTCACAAATTCATACATTCAACCATGTAAATGCATTCATAAACACAAGAACAAGAAATAACAGAGAATTCCAAATAAAAAAAAATCTACCATTCATTCATTCAGATAGATGCATCAACACCACGCATTTGGGACAATGCTCCTCTGTTATATTCATTCAACTGGAAAATACATATGTTCATACACTGCTTCTCAGTAGCTCTCAACTTGCAGCTATCAACAATCTCTCAACAATCTAACAACAACTTCAACATCAACCTATATAATAGATTCAACAGCCTTCTCTGGGAAATAATACAAAGCTTTTATACAAAAGGGCGCTCTTCCCTCCAACTACTCTAAATCTATCCTATCGAATTAAAAGTGATCAACTACTTATATTTGTTACAATAAATATTTGTGATAGATAGATCAGATCGAACACATCAAATCTGTACTGCACTCATCTATATTAAAAGAAATTACATTCTTTGATGTCCTTATGAAATTATCCATCTATATAGCATTTAATATGTTCTTTAATTACAATATTTTTTCAAAATATTTGCGTGATACGCTCTCTTCAAAATTTAAATTTCTTCAAAATGTGTGCTAGTGCGCCTAGCTGTCCTCTGCTTGTGCTTTGCTGGCGATTCTCTTGCATCACAAAAGAAAAAACAACAAATAAAATAAATCTAATAGAAGTTAACTTGGCAACAGGAGAAAAAATTTCACCAAAATTAATTCCCTCTCCCTGAGAATAACCTTTTTCTACTAATTGAGCTTTGTATTTATCCACTTTTCCTTTTGTATTAAACTTCTTCTTAAACACCCATTTTTTCCCAATGGGATTTCTTCCAGTGGGTAACTCCACTAGATCCCAAGCCTCATTCTTGACCAAAGCTGCAATTTCTTCAACCATGGTATTTTTCCATAGTTTTCCATCCTCTGCATCCCCTACCTCCCTAATAGTTCTAGGATCATCATCATTAATAAACAAAGAAAAATTTGAATGGAAGTCAAGTGGATTATATCTTTCTAATTTCCTTCTTTCACGAATTGATCTCCTCAATATTGAAGTATGAGGCTCTTCTTTTTCTGATTCTCGTTCTTCGGTAGAGTCTGATTCATTATCCTTCAATTCAAACTCTATTTTTTCTGGTTCTTCCTCCCTTGGGATCACTTCTTGTTTGAAAACATATTTGATTTCTCTAAATACCACATCTCAGCTATACACTTCCTTCTTAGTTTCTAGGTTCCAAATATTATACCCTTTCAGACCATCTTTATAGCCAATAAAGATACACTTTTCAACCTTTTTATCCATCTTACTCTATTTTCCTTTGGAACGTATACATAAGCATCACAACCAAAGGCCTTCAGATGTGTAAGAGAGGGTTTCTTACTAGTCCATATCTCATGTGGAGTCATGTCATCCAATTCTAATGAGGGTGATCAATTTACCAGGTAACATGTAATGTCCACTGCCTCTACCCAAAATTCATGTCCCAACCCGACACCACTTAGCATCTCCTTGCTCTTTCCATCAATGTCTTGTTCATCCTTTCTACAACTCAATTATGCTAAGGTGTGTATGGAGTAGTATTATGATTTTCTAAACTATAATTTTAATGAAACTCCTCAAATTCATTCTTGCAGAATTCTACACCATTATCCATCCTCAACACCTTAATTTTCTTCTCTGTTTGATTCTCCACAAGAGCCTTAAAGTCATGAAATTTACCAAATACCTCAAACTTCTTTTGGAGGAAATAAATCCATGTATTCCTCAAGAAATAATCAATGAACGAAACATGGTACATAGATTTACCTAGTGATGGAACATACATAGGTCCAAACACATCACTGTGTACTAATTCTAAGATGCTCTTTGCTCTTATAGAACAAAAGGAGAGTATTACCCAATTTTTCTTTTGATATAAGAAATATTCATAGAAGTTAATATCTAGAGAGAAATTTGACACACCTTCAACCATACCTTTACCATGTATTACTTGAAGGCCCTTCTCTTCGATATGCCCCAGTCTTTGATGCCATAACATAGTCTTTTTGAATGTAGGAGTTTTTCCTTCTTCAGCTCCACTCTCAGGAAAAAAGAACTATTTCACCCATCACTAATGGTGCTCCCCAATATTTTATATAGATTTCCAATCCAAAATCCCCTAAAAAAAACCATTTCTCCTCGAACCATCCTTAAGGTTTCCTTCTCAAACACTATTTGTATCCCTACATTGCTCATTTTTCTTACATAAGTCAATTTTTTGGACAATCCTAGGATATGAATAACACTAGGGGGTGTTCTAATACTTCCATCCATGAGTTTTAGCTTGAAATTTCCTTGTACTATGATTTTGGATGTCGAGTCATCACCTAGGAAAACATCACCTCCATCATACCTTTCATACCCACAAAATCACTCACCATGACAAGTCATATGAAATGATGCACTTGAGTCGACCAACCATGCCTCATGATCTACATGTGTACTTGAAGAATACAAGTACACATGCCCTCCTTCATTTAGAGGTTTTTTATTCTATATAAGGAGCATCATCGAATCCCTTCCCTCTCTCACTACTTTTGGATCTACATTGTTTCTTGTAATGTCCTTCATTTCCACATCTCCAACATACCTTTACAATTTTTTTGGGATATTTCAATCTTCCCATAGATTTAGATATCCCACTTGAGGAATTATTTATATTTCTTTCCTATGATCATCCTCTTGCAAATAAGGGATATGTGCTCTAGCTTTCCATGTTTTTCTGCCTCATCTCCTTCGACAACAAGGATGAAACCACATCATTTAAACTTAAAGTAGTTGCATTACTACCTATGGACACAACCAAACTATCCCACGAGTCTAGTAAATAGAAAAATAAATTTATACACTTATATTCATTAGAAATATTAATATCAACATACAATAACTAGCTTACCACAATATTGAAGGCATTTAGATGCTCTGGCACTGAGTCTCCATCTTTCATCCTCTGGTTGTGTATCTTCTTCTACAAGAATAATTTGTTTAGTAGGGAATTAGATTGATACAAATCCCCTAAATTATTCCATAATTCCTTGGTTGTAGCTTCCCTTGACACATTCAATAATACTAAATTTGAGAGACACAACCAAATTACCTCAAATTCACCTTGAAAAGGGTGAAAGAATCGGGAATTTAAACCTTTTTTTTTATAACTTTGAAATGATTACTTGAAGTCCAATGCATAAATGATTCGATGATTATTAGATGCTATAAAAGTTCTATTCCCTCTAATTTGAACTATGCACTGGAAGTCGATTGTATAAACACATTCAAACAAGGCCTGTGAAATGGAAGAAGATATGCTTGAAAGAAACGTTGATCCTGATATCATATTAGGACGATTCAAACACAGGGACCTTCTACATATTATCAACCCCTAGAAGAAAAAGGTGTGGGTAGAGGAACTTTTCATGGATAGCCTCCCCATGTATGGAATGCCCAGGGGACTAGTAAGGTATTTCACAATAATCATGATACGAAGCTTAGGTAGTTGAAGTGAATCCTATAAAAACTCTATAATGAAGTTAGACATTGGAAAAGGGGTGAATATATGAGAACAATGTCGCAATATCCTATCCTAACAATCAAATCACTTAGACCCAGGTGTTGGCACAGGGGTAGACCCAGGGTTCAATGCTACAACATTGCACCCAAAAAACCCTAACTACTGGCCCTTTCGACAACACTAGTGAAGCAGATGAAGTCTCACCCGAGGTAGAGGCAGGGGTGGTTGCAGGACTCCAGTGTCTGCAACCTTAGCTGGGACACAGATCTGTGATTGTAACACTTAACATAACACTTAGCAACGACAATTCATCAATATTTAACCATTATCCACTCTGTAGATAAAACCCTAATCTTAGAGCATCACAGTATTGATTCAGATCTAAGGGGTCTAGTAGCACTTAGCATAAAGATATAGATTAGACCTAGCACATTCAAGCACAAAGAACATTCACATAGGTTAGATCTAGCATCCATATAAATCACTAAGCACAAAGCATCAACAGATCTATCAAAGCACTTAGCAAGTAAACACATAAACACATCAATACGTGCACAAAGCATAGCAACACAACATGTACGTGGTTCGCCACCACCCTGGGGCTACGTCCACCAGCTCTTCTCTTTTTTATTATCTTTGGTCAAGCTTCTTACAAGCACATAGCATCAAAATCCTACTCCGCAGAAGACAGGAGATCTGTGCGCTCTCCACCAAATCCTCCTTCTTCGAGCTAGGGTGCATCACCAAGCCTTCACATAGTCTCTTACAGTTACTTGCACTTAGCCTTGCAAGCCTCATATAGTATGCACAAAGAACTTACACTGTTGATCACATAGATCAAGCACTAGCACTTAGCACTACTTACCCTTCTCTCCTATTACATCACCTAGTCTTCTATATATATTACAAAATCAGGCCTATACATGGGTAAACCCATAGGCCAACATTCCCATATCCGTTACATAATCCCAAAACCCAAAAATCCCTAGAAAGGGGTCGAGATACTGCGATATATTCTTTGTTTTGCGCTCCTCCTTCGAAAGACTGTTGAAGTCCCCAAAAATAGGTCTAATATGACCAAGAACCCTAAAAAATTAGTCAAGGGCCAACAAGCCCCCAACACTCACCTGTGACTTGTCCCGAGTCACTCTTGTCTGGCCAGTTCAGCTTCAAAAGCCTCAAGCTTGGCTCGAGCTGCTTCAACTTGTTGTTGTGCCATGACCTCCTGCTCAACAAACTCCTAGATGACTGCTTCGTTGACAGGTCCCTCTAGGCCCTGTTCAGCTGCAGCGACGTCTTGCTCCAGTTTTGCTCCTCAGCCTTTGATCTCTGTGAACAATTGATAAGCCTCATCCTGTACAGGTTGAAGCCGCTGAGTCACTTCCATGAATCTAATTTGAATAGTGTGTACTTGTTGTTGGGTAGTGCACTGCTTCTAGGACCGCTTCATTCTTTCCACAGGTGACAGGGGCTTCAACTGCGCCGTATTGTCTCTGCTTGCTGCTTCTCTTCCTGGAGTTGTGACTCCAGTGCCTTTAGTTCTGGGTTTTCATTGAGTCGCTCATACCTCTAGGAACTGCGATCGCTCAGTTGCTTGCATTCCATGGTAAGGGTATTTATTCTTTCAATTGCGCTCTGAGCAATTGCTTCTCTTTGATCCCTTACATCCTGTGGAGTGTCGGGCACTGTGCGGAGATCTAAGTCTGCTATTCATTTTTGTAGCTATTGGATAACATCCGTGAGCTTCTCTAATTGATGTGTTACTCGGTATTTTTCTTGTGGTTCTAATCCTGTTACAGAGTGAAGTTCTCTATTGACCGCTTCTTTCACATCAAGTTGCTCTGCAAGCAATTGTTCTTTTCCTTGTTGCATCTGTGATTTATCTTCTTCAAACTTTGCTTGGAGCGCAACCTTTTCCTTCTCTGCAACTCAGTGTTGTTATAAAAGTATGCCTTGCACTTGCTTCAAGGCCTGGGTAGCTTGCTTTGTTTCTTCTTGTGCTCATCGAAGGAGAGCTTCGGTTGCATTTGCTAGTCGATGGAGTTGGGCTAGCTCGTCTCCCAAATCTGGTTCTCTCAATGGTAGGGGCGCAGTAGAGATTGTGTGACTGGACTGAAGGGCATGTTTTACCCCTCGAAGTTCGGCTTCAATTCTATCGTACATTTCCTCCTTCTTGGCTTCTTGTTTCTCCATGATTTCCAGTGAAGCGTCGTTTAGAGCTGCTATGAGGAAGTCGTAATCGTCGGTGGTGAGTACAATCTACATTTTGGTCACAGTGGCTCTCGATTTCTTCCAGGAATAAGGTTTCGGGGGCAAAACCTTCCTCTTCTTTAAAGGATCAACCTCATCTCTAGGAGGTGTTACTTCTCCTTTCTTATGTTCAGCTTCTTTGTCCTTTATCTCTTCTACTTCGTCATCACCCCCTCGATCAAGTGATACTGAAGCAGTATTTCCTGATGTGCAGCTTAAGTCCTGGACCTCCTTTGTCTTCTTCTTTCTGTTGGTTTTGGGTGTGGTCTTCTCTTTGTGAGTGTCCTTTGGGCTGTCAAGGTCAGACATCTCTGCGGAGTTGGCGGGGATAAGGATATCAGATGACGAGTCCTTAGTGATCTCCTCAAGGTCTTCTTTCGTAAGTTTATAGTATGAATGGAGTTGATCCTTATGTTCATCTACTCCCACTGTAATGTAGGTGAAGTGTCCATCTGCGTAGAACTTCGTCAGGGGTTAGAATCTCTATAAGGTGTTTGGAGTCATGTGAGGTTCAACATCAATGGATCTCTTCAACTGGAGGTAATATGTATGAAAAACAACGTTCGATTGCCACTGTTTGTTCATATCACTTGAGTACTAGAGTGTGGTGAACTTCGCAGCAAGCGACTCGAATGGTTTAATATCCGGGAAGGTTGCACCTTCCGGCATATTCTAGGAAACAAACATGATGAGGATCAAGAGCCAGCTAAAGTGAAATTCATAACCTTGATCCTGTGCTTCTCAAAAATCTAGTTCCAACTAATTAACTAGGTACTTCACCCAGTTCATCTGTAGGCCTTCCGCACACTTCCCTGTGAGGTCAATGAAAAATCTTGTGACCTGCGTAGGTCGGTTCTTCCATACCATCTTTCCATCTATCAGTTGACATGCTAGGCGCACTGCGCCACTCTGGATGGAAGCTACCTTGTAGCCTCGCGTCCCCTTTTCAACATCGTTGTATGTATCCTTGATCTTCTGTGCTAGTGCACAATCTATGGCTTTTCCTGGATAGAACTCTTGTGGATCAAGTCCTTGCATACTCAGTCCTGTGATCCTATGGATCAACGTCAGATCGATTGTGATACGTCGGTCTAGCCATAAGTAGCCTCCATGGTAACATGAAAGTAATAGCTTGACACATGCATTGACTTCCTGGTGCCTTACGAAGTGTGGGATTTTCATGAAATTCAGCAGGGTGGACTGCGCGAGGTTCATATTCCACGGCTGGGGGATTATCTTTGAATTCTTCCCTGATCCGAAATCAGATTTAGAACCCTGTCAGGGCTTGAAAAATGCTCAAAAATGAAAGTGCTCGGAATCCAACAAAACCAACACCATTGCGTCCGTCTTGTCTTCCTGATTCCAGTGGTATATTTTCTTTGTCAAACGGAGTCCGTATGGAGAAGATATCGCGTTCTGACCGAAAAGTCAAACAGGGAAAAAAATGCTGACTGGGCAGTCCATATAGTGACACGTGGCATGTCCGTACAATACACGTGGCAGGTCCATATAGGACACGTGGTGGCTCCAGGGAGTGACATGTGTCAGGCTGATTTGGACTTTTTGGCGCACAGTTGGACCAATCCTGAAGTGACACGTGTCACCACTGGAAGGGTGACACGTGGCACTGGTGATGTCAGCAGCTGACGTGGCAAGTGACAGAGCGTACGGCAGCGACACGTGGCAGATGACGTGGGAAAATCAACGGTTGAAACGTGGCATGCATTGGTTGGATGTAAAGGTGCCACGTGGCCCAATCACGGGCTGCCACGTGGCACCCCGATTTTAGTCAATGAGGGCTATGTAAAAGGTTTTTGGAGTTCGGGGGATTCGAACCCCGGACCTCCCACCATATAAAGCTTTAAAAAAGGCCGCGCTACCAAAGCGCCACCATGGTGGTTTATGCTATGTAATGGATTTTAATGTATTTAAATTAACATATTGTAATGTGCTGGAGCAAAAGGGGTGGCCCGCGCTAGCGCGTGGCCACATGGTGCCATACGACCTTGCCAAGAGGGGCGTGCACCCAGGAGAGGGGGATTAAGCCCGTTGATAACTATAATATAGTTTTAAAGTGGGTTTTATAACCACTTTTGGGTTTTTGACTATTGTTAGCCCATTTTTAATGTAATTAACTCATTTTTGGGAGTTATTGGGCATTTTTAGAGCCTAAATTCGTGGAGGAAGTTGGAGATGGATAACTAACTTCCCAGCTATTTAACCAAGGCCATTTTGAGGCCAAGGGGACAACTTTTGAGAGAAATTTAGAGCAGAGATGCTGAGGAGAAGCCAAGTCAAAGCCAGTTTGAGGCAGGGAAGCCGTTGAGGAGGAGATGCTGTCGGACCGTTTCTGAGAGCTCCGGACATCCATTTCAGGTGCCGTTTTTTGTGCATGGTTCCAAAGATCTGGGCGAACATGACCAGATCAGTCTAGAAGCCATTCGTAATTGTAAAGATGTACTATTGAGCTTTCAAACAGAAATAAAGAAGCCTCCCCCACAGAGAAAAGGCTCGGAGACATAGGCAAAGTTGTGCCGAACTCCGTTATCAACCTGTGTATTATGGTTTGCTGTTTTTAATTGCATTTCAGATCTGAAAATATGTTAATGGCTGTATAATTCCTTTTCTTTTCTCGTTCTTTTGTTAAGTTTCCCAATGGTCAATTAATTCATGCAAATTAAAAAAACTCAACCATAAGTCATTCGAAAAATCCTGACGGATCATTCCCCTTCTTCTTGGTCATATATTTATACGGGGAAATCATACTATAGATCTTGCGATCTCCTAAGTTGAAGTCGTTGAACTTCAACGTGGTGATCTTGTCTTGGTCTACTCGAACTGCACATATCCCCTTCGGGAGGTATGCAGTAACTATGGTGTACTCGAAATATCTTGTCACACTATCACGACTCACTGCACCGACTAGAGGCGGGATGTAGTCGGGCAATATGGTCGGGATCAGCTTTGCATTCGCTAGGACATCTTTGTTCTTGGTTCTCTTTTCCGTTGATGGCTGGGATGGTCCGGCTTCGCGAGAAGTCAATGAAGAGGCTTGCACTCCTCTCGTTGATGATGCATGTACACCTACAAACATTACTCTCTCAGACATTACTCTTTCGGTCATGAGGTCGATGCGTACTTCTTTCATAGATTCTTCGACTGAGCTAAGTTTTTCGGACATATGAGCTCGGGGTTGAGTATCTCGGGTTTGAAGAGTAACTAGTCACTGCAATGGGATGGATGGCAATAGCGCGATGATCACTGTGCAAACTCAATGAATCTGCGGGTTCAGATAATCACGGTTGGAAAAAGTGTTCTCGACGCATGGCGCGACGGGATAAATAGATAACTTGGTAACGAATCTCTTGTAATGGGTGAGAAGCCTTCATTATCTCAGTTCTGTTCGTTACAGTGCAGTCCAACGGTCTGGTGGCAAACTTTTTGACCATAATTTCCTTTCTACCCGTTCGGGGGGTCGGTCTAATGGTTATACTGTTCCCAACAGCTATATTGCTTCGCCATGGAGAAGTTCCATGTGAAGTTGTTTTGATATCTCAGTGAAGTTCCATGTGACGTTGTTATGATATCCCAGTGAAGTTCCAATTTTGCAAATTTTCCTTCTGTGAAGTTCCCTCTGGACCCTTCTATAACTTTTCAATCATAGCTCTCTTCTTACTTAGGTTTCTAGCTTTTTTCCCAGTGAGCTTCATCTCTGTATTCCTTTTTCCATTCTGATTCTTATCTTCTTTTGGCATAGTAACTTCGTGTTGTTGAGGTTCTTTCCTAAAACTCAAGGGTAATACTTCTTCTTTATCCGAAATAGGTACTTCAGTCTTCTGTGGGTTTTCTAGTGTTCTTGCAACTTCGATATTCAAGTCTCTGGTGTTAAAGAGCTTTGCTTGGTTCTCATGTTCTTCAATCAAGTGTGCGATCCTTCTCGTCATGAAATCTTTTAACTCTTGCTTCTTCTATTTTAAGACCTCTACTTCTTTTCTACTGGCCTGATCTCTTTCAATCCAAGGTTTTCCTAGTAACATAGCAAATGGAGCGTTGTTCTCAATAAATTTAACTATCTCAAAATCTTCCTCTGTCGAAGTTCCAATGGTACTCATAGATATCTGGGTGAGATTTCCACATAGGTTTATCAGTTTTCCTATGAATATTCCTATTCCTCCCAATGAAGGAATCATAGTAGGCTTTCCCAAAATTTCCCAAGTTCTTTCTGTCATAATGTTCACCTATTTTTCCTTGTCCAGAACATAGTCAATGTCGAAGTCCCCTATTCTTGCTTCTATGCATTCTTTTTCTTTGAATATCTCTGATAAGCTGACATGTCGGTGGTCGTTCAGGGTTTCTTTCATCTGTAGCAACACTTTCTCTGACTCTTTCTGGGGTTCTACCATAATCTTATTTTATGGATCTGCCTTAGGGTTTTCTTTTCTCATATTCATTCTTTCAAGCTTAGCAATCATTCTAGGTCAATCCAATACTTCATGGTCTGTAGCGTTGCAATAGAGGCAACTAGGTCTTCTTCCAGGGCATTCCTTAGCAAGATGTCCCGGTTTTCTGCAACTGTAATAAAGGGTTAATCCTCTCTTTATTTTAAATGATCCCCAACCCGTCCCGTACTATGCACTAGGATCATAGTAGCTAACCTGCAAAAAAATATTTCTAGGGTCCTGCATCCATTTGTTAGTCCAAACATTCTCTCTATGCATAGGTATAACATATCTTTCACTATTCTTATCAGATCTACTTATATCAAATCTTCAGTCCTCTATCAGTGCCCTAGTTTTCAAGCTAGGACAAAATCTATCAATCATACCTAGATCCATACTCTAGAAACAAAAATTTACACTTATCTTACTTCTACAGAGCACAAATCTTACAGATCTTACCTTTTAGTCTTAGAGAACAAAGCTTTCAGATCTTTACCTCTTTAGTCTCACTTTCACCTTTTTCAGAGCACAAAGCTTTCAGATCTTGCTTCTTTTCTTCAGATTTTACCTCTTTTCTTAGCACAGAGCTTTAAAAGTTAAGTAGGATGCTGCGCACTAGAGAAACAGATCTACGCACAAAGATTTCACAGTTTCCGGTCATATCTTTGCACAAATCTTTTTCTTCCTCAGTTCCTAGCAATCACAGTTTCAGTCCCGGCAACATAACCATTTGTTGGCACAGGGGTAGACCCAGGGTTCAACGCTACAAAAATGCACCAAAAAAACCCTAACTACTGGCCCTTTTGGAAACACCTGGGAAGAAGATGAAGTCTCACCCAAGGTAGAGGTAGGGGTGGTTGCAGAACTCCAGTGTATGCAACCTTAGCTGGGACACTGATATGTGATTGTAACACTTAAAAGAACACTTAGCAACAATAATTCATCAATATTTAACCATTATCCACTCCATAGATAAAACCCTAATCTTAGAGCATCAGAGTATTCATTCAGATCTAAGGGGTCTAGTATCACTTAGCATAAAGAGATAGATTAGACCTAGCAGATTCAAGCACTAAGCACATTCACATAGGTCAGATATAGCATCCATATATATCATTAAGCACAAAGCATCAAAAGATCTATCAAATCACTTAGCAAGTAAACACATAAACACATCAATACATTTCACAAATCATAGAAACAAAGCATGTACGTGGTTCACCCCCACCCCGGGGATACGTCCACAAACTCTTCTCTTCTTTATTATCTTTGGTCAAGCTTCTTACAGGCACATAGCATCAAAATCCTACTTTGCAGAAGACAGGAGATCTGTGTGCACTCTGCGAGATCCTTCTTCTTCGAGCTAGGGTGTAGCACCAAGCCTTCACGTAGTCTCTTATAGTTACTTGCACTTAGCCTTGCAAGCCTCATACAATATGTACAAATCACTTACACTATTGATCACATAGATCAAGCACTAGCACTTAGCACTACTTACCCTTCTCTCCTATTACATTGCCTAGTCTTCTATATATATTACAAAATCAGGCCTTTACATGGGTAAACCCATGGGCCAACATTCCCATACCCATTACATAATCCCAAAACCCAAAAATCCCTAAAAAGGGGCTGAGATTCCGTGATCTCTGCTTCATTTTTCCCTCCTCCTTCGATAGCCTGTCGAAGTCCCCAAAAATAGGTCTAATATGACCAAGAACCCTCAAAACTTGGTCAAGGGACAACACCAGGAAAGGTTGGACAATGGCTCCAGAAGGGTGGATACCATTTCTCATTCCAGAGAAGTGTAGAATGCCCAACCCAACATTGTAATTCTCGATGATTATCACAAAAATGAGTACTTGCTTGAAGACGATGAATGTATTGACCAAAAACCACAAGATGATGGCACTACATGTAAATTGTTGGACTCCACTCATATTATTAAAAGTGGTAGGAGTGAGCCAGCCCTTCAAAACCTAAACTTTGGCAAGATCTGTATGAATTCTTCAGGCTGATATGACTTGAGGTGAGGAAATATTAGCAAATGAAAGTATGCTACTAACTATTGGGAGACCAAATTATTCTATCTACATTTGTCCATGATGATAAAATCCAATTTGTTCTAGAAATTTTGGGTGAACATAGCTTCATGCTCATTGATTGTGTAGTTCATGAACATTAGGACCAAGTGCGGATCTACTATATTTGTGCTGGTGATGTCTATGTCATAACTTCTAGAGTGTTGTGCAACGAGGAGGGCTTGAACCTTCTTAGAGATATTGTCCTTAAGGACCCTATGATCATCGTCATAATGACCACACTTCTTATGATAAGAGCACTACTTCTTCTTTTGTGTCCTACTGGAAATTTTTTTATTGCACCCCCACCCCACCTACCCCCTCTCCCTTCTTTCCATTGTTGTTGGGAAAACCCTTTGAAGTGGAAGGGGGGTTGAGAATATGAAAGTGGGTTTCTTTTTATTGACAGGATTGGTTTTAGGTAGCTTAACCTCTATTTCAGAAGTAAGTTGTAAGGAGTTTTATGGTGTTCCTTGTTAGATGAAATAAAATATATAGAAAAAAACAGACATAATATAGCTACATAAAGCAAATAAACATAGAAAGAAAAAATATATATATCCGCAGAAAGCAAATAAATTAACAGAACTAGAATTGGAAAATAACAACAATAAGAAAAACTTTGATGATATTTAGAATTAGATGTAATTTTCAATTGCCTCTTCAAGGGGGAAGCCTCCAACATGAGAAAATGTCCAAATAGAATAATATTCACTTGAAAACCTATTACATGGATTCTTCTACTATATATAGTTTCTAATTTTTCAAAACCCTAATCACCTAGTGGACCTCCATTAATGAGGCATCAAATACTGACTAGTGGACCTTCTTTAATGAGATCACTTACATTCACTGAGTTCACACATTACTACCTTGTGGGGAATTATTTAATAAATATGTCCCTCAATGCATTAAGTAACAACCTATTCCACTAACTAGGGGAGTTAGGGTGGGACCCTAAAAATTTCTCTAGTGAAGTAGCATAGAATAGTTCTAGTCCCTTCCTTAAATTTGGCAATAACCTAGAAATTACATCAACATAGATAATATCCTTTGATCCTCTTAAGAAGCTTCATGAACATTTTGTTGAAGATGCCAACAAAGTGTTGGATGCATTGTCTTAGGCTTTCTCATAGTCATAGTTATGTTTTCAAGAAAATCATCATTGTACCCTAATGGGTATAACCTCTTACTAACTAAATCCTTGAAGTTTCCCCAAGTGACAATTGGATGTTTCTTATTAGCTTCCATATGCTAGGTGTGAGTCTTCCACATGTGAGGAATTGGTCCTCCATGTGAACTTAAAAAAAAAGAATATTGTTTTCCACTTTAAGGTTCGATTGGGTTTTGAAATAACATTTCATGCTACATATCCAAGAATCGAGCTCATTTCCATGGACAACCCCATCAAATTTTACCTTTAATAATTTAATGTCCAACTTGAAGGTTTGTTAAACAATGGGTATTGTTTGGTGAAGAGTGGGTTGAGCTTGATGGGTGATGATTTTTTGAAACATAATCATAATATCATGCATCATTTTATCCTAGAAACCTTGTTGTTGTTGATACACAAGGGTTTCTAGTAATAGGTGTTGTTTCTCTTGCATTCGTTCGAACAAGACTAGGGAAAGGAAGGAATAATGGGAGTCTCTAGATTCACTGGATCTTTTGTGAGGAGCCATTCTGGATCAGATTTGAGATCAAAAAATGATTTTCCTTCCTTTTTCCCAAGAGATGTTTCCTTCTCAACCCTTGTAGTGGTAGTTGAAGGTTACTAAGAGTGTGTTTTTTGGTACTGTATGGATTTGTATAGGGATGCTACAATGATGAGGAATTTACAAAAAAAATGACATAATGCACCAAGAAACTCATGACACTAACTAGTAAGTGGATGTGGTGCCAAGTTTATGAAGAGCCTTAACATTGGAATGATATTCATGCCAAGTGAGAGAGGGTGTCAATTGCTCCAAATGCATCACTCCACAAATATCAATATTGTTGAAGAGTAGATATAGTGAAGGGTAAGAAGAAAAAACCCTAAAAGATATTAGTTATAGGGCATTGATTGTAAGAATTTTAATTCTATTAGAGTTAGTAAGGGTAAAAGATGGAAACCCTAGAGGTTACTAGATCCAGAGGCCTTGATTTCTAGGATCTTGTATCAATTGATATCAACAAAATATCAATGATGCAAGAAGATACTCATGCACAATAAATCACAAGGAAAAAAGTATGCAAGTATGAGAAGAGGATTGTTCTAGTTGTATACATATGCCATACACTCATTTGTATAAACTATATATATAGCATAAGAAATTGTAGGTTAGTGACTAAACTTGATAAAGCCTCCAATAAAATACAATAAAGTGGGTGAGTGATACATTTATATAAGTCACCTAAAAGAGATGAGGATAAAGCACAAAATGAAAAATACAAATGTATTACATGTTACTAAACTAAATATTATTAGCACAATATATTTTTACATTGGAATTTGTTGAACTTATTCTTATATTGAGAATGGGGGTGAATCAATATAATATAACTTTTACTTTATTTAACCATTCATCAATCATTCATTAGCTAAGAAACAATAATCACAAATAAACTAAAATCACAATGCAAAGAGTTTAACATGGAAACCTAATCGGGAGAAAGCAATAAAACTTATATTTATAAATTCATGTAGGCACCAACCTATTGTTACAATATTTGCAAGAAAAAACCTATTGGAGACACCAATCCCATTAGCCGAGCACCAACTAATTCTCACCTGTAGGCACCAACCTACTAGAGACACCAATCTCTTCAGCTGAGCACCAACTCAACAAGGTATTATGTAGGAACCAACCTATTGGAGACACCAATCTCCTTAGCTGAGAACCAACTTAGTAAGACCTGTATAGACACCAATATAATATCTTCATATACAAAGTATTTCTGACTTCACTTGTATGCTTCATACTTCATGCATTTCACAACATCATCATACCCATAGCTTTAAATCCTAGTCAGGTTTAGCCTTCATACTCTAGAGAGTCTCATAACATCATTCTCAAAATATATTCCTAAATTTTAGTGCATCACAAATCCCCAGTCTTTCATAGTGCACCTTAAGAACAAGAAAACCCCAAGAAAACTCCTCTTGCACACCTTTAGACCCCAAAAATACTCCCTAGCTCCTCTGGCACCCCTCATATCTCTTTTTTGCACCTCAGACTTGATCTCTTTCTTAGATGATCTTCAAATGTGCACATATATCTTTTATTTATAGTGTTTCTATCATCACTTTTAGAGCTGACCTATAAATACTGACTAGGCCAACCTGAACTTTTTGGCTTGATTGACAAACAATTTTTTTTATATCTCCTTATTCCTAAGGAGTTAGAGGGAGTGCCATATACTATTGGAAAGGTCTCGAAATGATATTTCCAACCATATAACCTATGATCCCATTTGAGCTAGTTATCTAGAGTAAAAAATACTTCAAATATAGGGTATCCATATTGAGCATAAAAAATACAAAACCAATATTTCAAAAAATCTCCATCTTGCAATATTTATCTTGGAAATTTGAGGTCTCCCCTTGTTTTTGATATCGATGACAACAATATTTCCAACAACATCGCCCTTTTTCATTGATGTCAAACCTTAGTCAATTATGATACTTTCCATGTCTGCATATTTCCTTGTGTCTACAATTCTTCCTCTGTCTGCAACTTCTCCCCCTTTGACATCAATGGAAAAGGGCTACTCCCCCTGAGCTTGTGCTTCCATTTACTGATGAGGTGAGAGGGATAACACTCCCAGCTTTTTTCTGAGATATTCAAATGTTTCTCTGGGAAGGGGTTTGGTGAAAATATCTACAACCTTTTATTTTTCATGCAACAATTCTTCAAGTGAAATCTTATTGACCTTCATTTCATCCTCCAATTTGCAAACCATTATGTAGTTATAATCCTTCAAAATTATATATCTAATTTCCCACTTGTTGACAACTGATCATTGTCCAAGTTGTCTTTTCTACAAGTATCCAACACTGGTCCTTCTATTTGATTGTTTTTATTGAACAAACCTTCCACTCCAAAGTCATGACATTGGTCTTCTGAACAGGGTGAAGATTTAGTTTTGAATGTATTTGAATTTTTTTCTACCTCTATATTCCCTTCTGACAAGGACCAATAAGATGACTTATCTCATCCAAAAGAGTAATGTACACTTGAATTTCCATCTTCACAAGGAAATGTCCCAACCTTACCTTTTCTAGAAATGGGGTGTACATGTTTAGAGTGAGAATCAAAATAGTGAATCTCCCTGCCATCTTTATCTACATTATCACATCCTTTCTCATAAAAAATAGTTTTATCTCTCCCTCTTTCTTTCTTTTTCTTCTGTTTCCAAACCTTTGAGTATTCTTCTTTATGTTTGGAAAAAAACTCTTCTCTCTTGTTTTGTTTAGGAGGTCCTACTATGATGCTTCTATAGTAACATGCTATATGCCCATAATTATTGCACTTATAGAATTCAATATTGTAATCAAGTAGAGGAGAAAATGAATTGTAGTTTATGTTAGCAAACCCATGAGAACTTCTAGTTTTGTTTCTCAAATAATCATCCTTTGAGGTTTTGTAAGGACCTTTATTTTTTTTTCACATGGTCACTTGTTGTATAAGCTCTACAATCTATTGCTTTATGACCAAAATTATTGCAAGAAAAATAGTAGCCAAGAAAGATATTTTGGTACTGGTTTGTGAAAGGCCTTCTTGGTGGGACAACTCTTCGAGATTCATTCTTGTTGTTCTTGTGAGAAGAATCAGGTTTCTGTTGGTCATCATTTCCTTTCCTGCTTCTACTTTCATAGTTGATGGATCTTTTGATAATATTAGAATATCTTTTAGGCCTTTCATCATTTCCCTTTTCTAATGGCTTTGTGACCTTAGTGCTTGCATCTCCCTCATGGGTCTTTTGTTTTTCGTCATAACCAACTTGTCTTGATGAATGATGACCTTTGGTGATTGATAATATTATCTAAGATTTTATTACTCTTTCCAAAATTCAAGATTCTACTCAATCGATCAGTTGTTTTCTCTAGTTCCTTTCTTAAGGAAATAATCTCAGCCTCTAGCTTCTCGCAATTTTCTTCCTTTTCTTTCAGCTAGCTTCTCACCACTTCTTCTATCCCTTTTTCCTCTTCTAGTTGATTTTTTGGCATGATGACTATTTTTTCTGTTTCATCGAGATCATGATCATTCTTTTCATAATTTTGCAATTTATCTTTGTTCTTTTAATTCTTCCCCCTGAGTCTGTCTATTTTTTCTAAGGCATTAATGAGTTCTTCTTCAAGATTCACTTCCCCATCATTTTCTTCTTCTTTTGAATATGATTTGTCTTTCAAAGTGTCTTCATTTTTTTTATCATTAGACTTTGTATCCATGACTGTGAACATGAATTCTTCTTAATTGGCCATGCGTGCTCCCAAGTTCTTCCCTCTAGCAGTTAGACTATTTCCAAAGGAACCTGCTCTGATACCAATTGTTGAACTTATGCTTATATTGAGAGGGGGGGGGGTGAATCAGTATAAGATCATTTTTACTTCATTTAATCACTCGTCAATCATTCATTAGTTAAGAAGTAATAATAACAAATAAACTCAAATCATAATGCACAAAGTTTAACATGGAAATCTAATTGGGAGAAAACCATAGAAATTATATTTATAAATTCATGTAAGCACCAACCTACTGTTACAATATTTGCAGGAACCAACCTGTTGGAGACACCAATTACCTTAGCTAAGAACCAACTCAGAAACACTTACAGGCACCAACCTACTAGAGAAACCAATCTCTTTAGTTGAGCACCAACTGAAGAAGACATTGTGTAGGCACCAACCTACTGGAGACACCAATCTCCTGAACTGAGCACCAACTCAACAATACCTCTATAGAAACCAATATAATATCTTCATACATAGAGTAATTTTTACTTCTCCTGCATGATTCATACTTCATTCATTTCAAAACATCATCATACCCATAACTTCAAATCCTAGTCAAATTTATCCTTGATGCCCTATAGAGCCTCATAACATCATTCCTAGAATATAATCCATGAATGCAACATCACAACCTCAAAAAAGTGCACTTTACAACATCAAAAACCTTTATTCCTTCATAACGTGCCTTAAGAACAAGAAAACCCCAAGAAAACTCCTCTTACACACCTTTAGACCCTAAAAATACTCCCCAGCTGCTCTAGCACACCTCATATATCTTCTGTGTACCTCATACTTGATCTCTTGCTTGGATGCTCTTCAAATGCACACACCTATACTATATTTATAATGTTTCTATAGGGATGACCTGTAAAGATTGGTTGGGTTGACCTAAACTTTCTGGTTGGGTTGTCTGACATAAAAATTAACATCTCCTTATTCCTAGGGAGTTAGAGGGAGAGTCATATACCATTGGAAAAGTCTTGGAATAATATTTCCAAACATATATCCTATGCTTCCATTTGAGCTAGGTATCTAGAGTAAAAATGCCTTCAAAGATAGGGTATCCAAACTAAGCATCAAAAATCCAAAAACAATATTTCCAACAATATCCATCTTGCAATATTTATCTTGGATATCTATAGTCTCCCCATGTCTTTGACATCAATGAAAACAATGTTTCCAACATAATCCAATAGCATATCAAGTTTTGATATTCCATGTGCCCTTAGCCTTATTAGGCTGCAAACTTCTCACACCAATCTCTAGTGTTGAAATGATTGTCCACTCCTCCTCTTTGACCAACAATGTTGATTTGGTGCAAGCATCAATTATTCTTTTAGGATCTACCATTTTGATGGAATTATGTGTTGTGTTTCAAAAATAATGAGATGAAATAGGGTAATGAACCTAACCTCTCTCCTTGCTTGTGAAGTGAGTAAGAATTAAATTTTTTTCTAGGAAAACTTACTTGGCGGGAGTATAGTGTCATCACTTCATGTCATGGATATACAAATAAATATTCTTACCAATGGGAGAGGGAATCAAAGAAAGTCATAATGATCGTTGATAGATGAATTTCCCTCTGTCATAATTGAATGAGTAAGGAGGGTCTTAGGAGAGGGGCATGGCCCCATCTAGGGATAATTTTAAGGAAGGAGATTTATATTAAAATGTAAAAACCTGGGCTAATCTTGCTAGTCCTTAATATGTAGAATGTAAAATGTTTGGTGATAGTTTGGTAAAAATATTCACATTTCTAAGGATTTTATATAGTTTCTATAAATTTTTGGTGATTTTTAAGGTAAAATTATTTTATTCTATGGAATTTGGGTGAATCGTTTTTAGAAAAAATAGAAAATAGAAAATCTTTTTTTGGGAAAAACCATAGAAAATTATCCCATTAGTGAAATTTAGCCCCTAAAATCATCTATGGCCCCATCAAGGTAAAATTCCTAGCGAAATATTCTTTCCAATCATGTTTTTCCTCCATGGTGGGTACTCCCAAGGATCTTTATTAAGCTTCTCTTGTGGATTTTTTTGTTTATGAACCAATCCACACTTAATTGGTGGTGCTTATAACATGTTCAAACTTGCATAATTAGTAATTTCTAATATCCTTCCTAATCCATATGGTTTTTCTAGACATTTCCCATCATGGATGATGTGATTTGTTATTGTGATTATCAATTACAAGTTTAAAACTGCCTTCATAAATGATTCTCCTAAATCTATGCATTTCCATCTCTATTTGATTACCTTGGTGGTCTCTAAATACTCCTTATAACCTAGTGGGATCAAGATTCTTTGTCAAGGTGACCAATGATGCAAGACGATACTCATGCACAAAATCACAAGGAAGAAAGTAGGAAAGTATGAGAAGAGGATTGTTCCAATTGCATACATATGTCATACACTCATTTGTATAAACTATATATATATATTACAAAAAGGTGACCAATGATGCAAGAAGATACACATGCAAAAAAAATCACAAGGAAGAAGTAGGAAAGTATGAGAAGAGGATTGTTCCAATTGCATACATATGTTATA
>SNQJ01S0035232.1:10127-24723 GCA_010110895.2 Picea sitchensis
TGTGACATGTGGTTGTGTTATTTAAGTGATAACGCCAAGCATATCAATGCAGTTTTTATTGATAACCCCAACTTCAAGTATGTCAATGCAGTCTTCACTTGGCATACAAGGTTAGTCTAGGGTTTCTAACCAACTACTATATTGAAACAAGTATGATATTTTAAGTATCATATTTTGGGTATAACAGAAAACAATATTTTAAGAAATTACTAGTTTTATATAGATTGTTTTTAATGTTATTATCCTGTGACATGTGGTTGTGTTATTCAAGTGATAACCCCAAGCAGCAGCATATCAATGCAGTTTTCACTAATAACCCCAACCTCAAGTATGTCAATGCAGTCTGGTTAGTCTAGGGTTTCCAACCAAATACTTTAACAGTACACTCTATACCAACTGTTTTATACCCAGAAAACAACACAATAATATATATACTAGCACAGCCACATAATTGTGGCTGATCAACGCCTAAAGGTTCATAAGATGAAAAGAATTTTTAAAAGAATATATTAAATTTTATTATTGATTAACAAATAAATGGTTGAGCTTCATTTATCTGGTGTTAATATTTTAATTTATGTTAATCACTTAGGTGGCAATCATTTAGCTATCAAAGTAATTTTTAAATATGATTAGGTAAATGTAAAAAAGTAAACACATAAACGGATGTCTTTATAATAGCTAGGAAGTTAATGATTGAAATCAGAGCCATTTATTTTGTTTGACTACTAAGAATATTCCAACCATATTTAATCTTGTCCATAGAAAACTTATTAAGCACTAAACCCCTATTAAATCTGCCCATTGTCAATAGGTGTACCCCTTTCGGCGTAATTATATACATATATTAAAAAACATTTCTTCATAAATATTAAAAACATCTTTTAAAACTTTGTCTGGTTAATAACGAAGACATAACCTGGTTAATAACGAAGACATAACCTGATAATAAAAGAAAAAATGTTGACACCTGAAATTTAACAATATACGATTGTTCTTGAAGTGACATGGAATCTCTGATTGCATACGTTATGAAAACTGTCTATAAAAGAACATTTCCTCCTTTTTCGGAGTGTAAACTGTCATTTCCTCTTTATTTAAACTATTAAATAGAGCGTGCTTGATAAGATATATAACGTAATTTCCAACTATTACTCAGCTTGATATAAACGTCGAAAGTGTCCAACCTGGCTGCTCCAGATTCTTCACTATCAATGGTATTTGTGTCGACAATCTTCTCTACTCTCTCTTATTCCACCGACTAAACATCTGGCATTTACCAGTCTGCTTACTTTTATATCGTGTCGGTGAAATCTGCTTTCCGTCAGTAGGCGGGTTCGATGCTTTTGATGAGCCCAACAACTAAACCGCCTCAAGAAATGGGACTCGACCAAATGGATTCTTGTTTCAGAAATGTACGAAGATTTGTCGGAAGCGAGGCACATGGGTAACAGTTCACCTTTTAGTTATCCCAATTATTTTTTTTATTTTTTTAAATTTTATATAATTTAATCATTTCAAACATAATTGATAATGATATTATATTCCATATTAATTTTATATAATGTAATTATGTCAAATTTCATTTTGATTTTATATAATTTAATCATGTCGAGAATATTGAAAATTACAATATATTTAATGTTGTCGATAATGGTGTTCTCGATCATAGTACAAAACATTAATTATACATATGGTTTCTCTTTTCATCATAAAATTATTTGATGCTATTTTAAAGGAAAACAATGTGTGCTCTTAATCGAGCATAAGTTAATTAATGTTGTATAGGTGGGTATAGGTTAGTCTTAAAGTTTGCACTACAATAGAACAAAGTTTAGGCACCTTAGTTATTTTATAGGTTTGGTTGGTTGGTTGGGATAAGAAGGTAAGAAAACAATATTGAGCACAAACTAGAATTAACCTTTATGGATCAATGATCAAGATGATTCGGTAATGGAGTTATTTGTTAACATCATATGTATCAAGAACAGTCAAGTTGAATATAGATAACATGGTTGGAATTATAATAGATAAAAGAAAAAGAGAATAAATATGAATCATAAAGTGACCTATGCTAGATTAACTCCATATATTCATAACATAGAGCATTCAACAAACATAAATGTTTTCTCGACATTGAATGGAGAATGCTTAAACAAAACACATGAATCATAGGCAAATGTGATGAAGCTTCACTGCATGAGAATCTATAAATCATGGACAATCAATGATGCTCAATAACTATAATTTATTCAAGTAAAATGATGAAATGAGATAAAGAACAAAGAAAATTACAAATGGATAATAAAGCTATGAGGAATCTCTGATAATAAAAATCTAACAAAGAACAAATGCCTTTGGCTTACAATGATACTAGTCCTACTAGCTTCTATTCTAACCCTCTTCTTCCTTGCAAAACGAAGTCCACTTTTTCAGTCTTCAAATGTTGCCTTTATAATTATTCTTTGCTCAAGTGCTTTCTAGAAATGTGGATTTGAATGCTAATTTGTTGCCTGGAAATAATGGATCTACTTTGATCAAATATGGAACTGATTTTTGAAGATAAGGATGTTTGGAGAAGACTAAACGCTTCTTGTATTAGATGGCTCAAATTATCAAGGAGAGAGATAGATTTAACTCCCAGGTCGAACTGATGAGGTGGATGCTCCATTGACTGGGCGTCTTTTAGGAAATCGAAACCTGTGAAATTGAGAAAACAATTGTTTCAAAGATTCACCCAACGATCTCAAACCGTTCCCTATTTCAAGAAAGTGCCCTTGATGCACCTTATTGGACCCATTCTGGAAAAACCCCATGTTTTAGATTTTTGAAATTCCTCCTCATTTGGTCAGAAATCGTGCCAGAAATTGGCCTCTAAAACAGTCACGTACAAAAATTCCAATAGCGCATTTGAATTTTTGTGTATGGAGGTTGCTACTGAAAGTTCTGAAATAGTTTTTGGTAGTGCCAATTTCCTATAGCTTTAAAACTCTTTAGTGTTTGGTTCTGATAGTGCTACCACAAGTCTTCAAAACTTTAAACCACAAATTAGACCAGATGAAACCAGACTGACTCAATTCTGAAAATATATCAGACTGACTCAATAAGAATTTGGAGAAGGTAAGAAAAAAATTTCACTGCAAATTAGGTGCTAACAATATATATAGCTTTTAATCTTAAAGTAGTTTAGATTTGATGGTATATATCTCAATCTATACAACATTTATTGCTCTACTAGAAGTGCATATTAATAACCCTATTTTAAATAGGTGACTACTGAAGTTGTAAAATTAGATTTAATTATTCTTTTAATATTGAAATATTTATATATACTAATATTTAATTGTTAAAATGTTAGTATTACTTATTGTACAAATTATATTGTTATGTATAATAATTTTTCATAACAATTTTGATTATAATATTAAAGGAATAAGTTAAAATATTTTCTCTTTTTAGAGTCATTGCAAAAGTGTCGTGTAAATGGAAGGAAATATGTAAAAAGGACGTCTCAAGTTCGATTTCTTGCCCCGATTTACCTGTGTCCCATGCTTGCGGGTTGTCTGAACGCACCTGGAGGTTATAGAGGTAGCAGACAGGAATTGACTTCGTGTCACGCAAGTACGAAAACCGCGAGTTTCCGATTTCAATCCCATTCATATGTTTTTACGCAATGTAAGAGTTGATGGAAATTTGTAGGACTGCTAGGTATTTTTGCAAAAAAATTTATGATGTGATAGGGTCCAAAGAGATACTATAATATAAGTAGGAGTTTGGGTAATGCATAGATTCAATGAAGGTTGGTTTTTGGAGGTAGTTTTTGACATATATCGTGAAAGGATTTTAGTTGCACACGACAAACACATTAGTACTATAAAAAAAAATCACAAATAGGTAATACTAGTGTTGACAAAAAATTTGTGGGTATATTTTTAAGGAGGTCTTGAGGATAGGCATCTAGAATAAGGAACATGAGAAGATGGTGTTTATAGGAAACATTGTAATGGAGGAACTTAAACACTATGTGGAGAAAGAAATTATCAAGGGGTTCTCTTTATGAGAAAGGAAGCTCACTAAGAGGATAGTTATTTTTAGAGTACATTTAAGTTTTCCATGTACTTATAAAAGGTTGGATTTATTTTGAGCTTATTCTCACATCAAGAATTTTCAAAGTGGGGTCCTTCAGGCCTATGCCTTAAGTGATGGAAGCGGGGATTCAATCCAATATCTGAACCAATTTTCATTCAGAAAAATTGGGACATGTTATTAGGTCTACCAATTTACCTATGGAGCAAAATGATATTGGAGAATTTAGGGAATTCATTGGGAAAATTCGTAACTCTGGAAGATAATTTCACGAATTTCCAGAATAAAAGTATTATTAAAATCTTGGAAGAGGTTCATCAAATAAATGAGTAGCCTACGAATCTATAGATAGAAGGGGGTTAAAAAAAAATGTGTGAAAGATTTATTATTGGAGAATTCCTTTCATTGTGTGCCCTATCATGAGGTAGGGAACTTTTAGGAGGATTGTGTCCAAAAGGAGGGATGCTCTTCGGGGAGGAAAGTGTGAGTTAAAAATGAAGCTCAAGGAATAGGGAATCTAGATGTTCATAAGGATTTTTAAATGTGCAAGGTAGAAGTAACAATTTCTATTGTTAAAGAGGCACCTTTGGAAATAATGGTGGCCTCGAGAAACATAAAAAAGTGTCTAGGAATCCAGATTCCATATGTCAAAGTGGATCCAAGGAGGTTCATCCCATTAACTTGGAAGGTGAAACTTTTCAAGGTATGTCCACTTAGGATTTGGTGCTTTGATAAATGAAATCATTTTTAGTTTCAAAATTTAATCAGTTGGCATTGGGGAATATGTGGGAGGGTTAGGGAATCGAAAATCTTATTCTTCATAAGGCTTATTAAAGAAAACCACATGTAGTAATATTATTTATTCCTTGTCTTCCCAAAGAACCTTTGTTTTTTAAGGTTGCTCAGTTGACATCCCTCTAAAGGAATGTGGGGAAAGGGGTTTCCCTAAATCCATAGACATAGTTTAAGGCTTAAGAAGAAACCTTCACTGGAAGAAGGGGGAGAATTAGGATGAGGGATGGATTTAGATACTATCCAAACTTACTCTATTAGAAGAAAGTATTTTATATCAATTGCCAAAAAAGGAGTATCAAAGGAAGTAAGAGAGGGGAAATAATTAACAAGTAAATGGGTCCTTAGAGTAGAGACGACCTAGAAGAAGGTGTCAAAATGATCATACTAAATTATCCCTTAAAATACCAAATTCTATTTATGAACTAGATATAGTTTTATTCCAAGAAACTTTGTTTGTGGGGAGTAAACCAATAGAGGTTCTTTCCTCTTTCTTGAAAGAGTGGAATTTTTGTGCCATAGATGTAGAGGATCTTTCTAGGGGACTCATTACAGGATGGAATTCAAGTATTGAACCTATATCTAGTTCTTTCTTGAATGTAGGAATTCATGTAGATTGTAGGTCAAAAGAGCAAGGAAAGGTGTTCAAAATTATTAACCTATATGGTCCATATTGGAAAAAAATCATTTTGGGATATATCATTAGACCAAGCCTCTCGAGAAGGCGATAGCATCATTATAGGGGAAGAATTGAATTTGAATTTGTATATTAGGGAAATTTGGGGCATATTAGTAAGGCTTGATCCCTTGGAATATTTTTTTCAATCACTATTTTGAGGGTTTGAATCTTATTGATGTTGAAAGAATACAAGTAATTCCTACCTGGAGGAATTTTAGAAAACTTAATGCATGTATCTTCAAAAGGATAGATAGGTTCTTGGTGGTAAAACCTCTTGTAGAAGAGGTGGAAAAATTAAAATCTTGGGTTGGAACTTGAGGTTATTTGGACCATTTACCAATATTGTTTCTAATTATTGATGGAAAAATGAATGAGGATTTGAATGAAGAATCCTCAAAAGTAGAGATAAAAGCATTTGTAAACTTGTTTAAAAAATCAAAGAGTGTACGACCATATGGGTGGATGGTCGAATTGTTTTTTGGGTTTTCTTAAGGTTTTGGAAGATGAGTGGATAATAATAGTGGAGAAATACAAAACATATGATAAGATATTTTTGAATGTTTCATAGATTTGAAATTAAAATGAATTTGAATTAATAAATATTTTCAATATTGTAACTATAAATAGATACAATATTTGTATATATCTACATATAGCTTATATATCAACAAACTATTCTATAGATATATATACAAAGTATATTCTAGATATAAAAACTATACACAAACTAGTTCAAACATCCAATATCCAACCACTGAGTAGTGAGTTAATCTAAGTGAATTAGAGTAAGTAGTGAACTGATCTGTAAGAAGACAATTGGAGGACATATGTGACTCCTTGAATTTTAATGCAATGAGTTACAATAGATACTAACAAACATTATCATCCTTTGACGTTCCCACCCCAACAATGAAGTAGTGTGTGATATCCTAAATTTCCCCTGACCCACCATGATTGTCATAAAAAGAGGTTATTATTTGATATCATTGGGTGAAAAATTGTATGAATAAGAATGCAAACATAGTGTGTACCTAATAACCTCAGGGAATAAAGGATTAGGGAACTTTATATTTCCATCGAATTCATAATTGAGATAGATATGATGATTTTTGTTGATCCGAAAATACCAAACGAGGTTTGATACCAACTTGAACCAAAATATCAAGAAAACTCATATACTAATTCATCCCAAAGAATCCTTAGATGCCAATTAGTTCATATGCAGATACTAAACATCCCACCAAATTCAGGAATATAAACGAAGATCGCTTGACTATATGCAATATATCATGTGAATGTCTTAATTTTCCATAAACCCATAAATTGATAAATAACTTGAACTGTAAATGAGATAATACAATAGAAAATAAAACAACTCAGATACATATGTAATTGACATACATCACTGCATCTTCAAATTCCCTTTAATAGCATAATTGTTCTTCATCATCTCAAAATTCCAAATTACATTACAAAATAGGCTTACAAAAAAAAAAATTTGAAGACACTCTGAAAATCCGTTGTTCAAATATAGAAACGAAGTACACTGTTTAATTCCTGGAGAAACATTCTGCAAAATTGATATAAAATACTCAATATTTTTTCAAGGTGACCCCCAATACACTTTACGGTGTAGTCTCATACCCTTCGTACCCTTTGCATGCTTTATGAGAAAAAAAATCTTCATAAAAAAGTGTGCGTATACAACCTTGCAATGTGTGTGTAATGGCCTTGGGATGTGCATAATTAAATAGGGAACCCCTTCTAAACAAATTCTGGATTACATGGCATGCATTAAATATATTTTGGTTGGTTTTGTAACCAAAACGCAATTATAGTGGAGTTGGTTAAGTTGTTTGGGTTATATGTGGCAAGTCATGGGTTCAAGCCCCATCGACCACTACATATTCCCACATGTTAGTGTTATTGTGTTATAATATAGTTATAATGTTATAACTATATGATATACACGGTATTATTGAAACCTCCCACGTGGATATAGGTGTGGGATATATAATATAACATATGATCATGGAATATGGGTTGAGGGCTAGGCCCTCGGCCCTTTTCCCGTCCAAACTACACTATAACTTAAATTTAAATAAATTTTCACCATATGCTTGTTAAGACCTTTGTTGTGGCGCATTGGTTGTGGCGGGTATATTAAGGCTTTGGTGGATATGGAGGTCATGGGGTCGAACCTTGTTGACAACCTCTCATTAGCTATCCAATGCCACGTGTCATTACATCATTGGACCACTTGGAGTACGAACTTGCCAACTGTTGACTCGATATGCTAGCTAGTCTACCACGTCACTTTTTGTACCATATGTCACTATTGACGTCGACATGCCATGTGTCACCCTTTGATGGTACCACATGGCACCCCTATTTTGCCTAGTTTGACCAAAATTTCATTGCTCATAACTTTTGCATATGATATCTATTTGACTTTTTGTTTACATCATTGGAAAGATGACGACGATATGTACACAATGATGTCCTTTTCATGAAATTTTGAGACAGAATAATTCTGAGATTTTATGGATCCCCTGGGGCCTTTGTGAGCATTCTAGATCATCCTCGACCTCTGTGAGCATTCCTTAGATCCTCTTGGATCACACCTCCCCACTGAAGAACTTTCAGACCTCCAAAAGTATAAATACTCAACAACTTAGCGATGATAGCTTCTTCACTCTTCCATCTTGTTGAATCTTTCGGAAGTAAATATTCATCTTGGGTCTTCGATCTCGGGTACTAGATCAATGTACTTTTATCTACTTCTCTGGAATATAGCTCTTACTTTGGCCTTTGGCACTATAAATAATATGATATATAGCTTTGGTTATGGCTCATAAATTCCCAAACTACCAAAGTCATGTTCATTGAATCCCTGCAATACCTGTATCTTGTATTTCAACATCTACTCCTATATCCTTCTATTGAAGATAGTCCATATAGGCTAATATGAGACCAAGTCAAATGCTAATATATGCCTTGCCATTTTGGACTCTTTGTTCTTGTATGCTTGATGTATCTATAGAAGTCCCTGAATGAATACTTTGTTCATTGTTGCTCCTACCTTGGAAAATAATTTTTCTTGTATTATTATCATCTATATCTACCTTGATTACTTATGTTCAAGGTATACATCCATACGAACATGAAATAGTATTTTAAATATTATTATAGCATGCACCTTCATGCACCTCTCATTTCTAAAGATGCCTCCAAAAGTATGGAACATTCGGAAATCAAGTAGGAATTCTTCCACCTCACTTGTCCAGTATCATCCAACTTTCCTACTTGGATAATGAGCACTTGGCTCATCAAAACCATAATGAATATTGAAACAATATTGTTGACCAAGATAATTATTCCCTTAAATTCACAAACTCCGCCATTCTTTATTGCAGTAACCAACAATAATCCATTTATTAGTAATAAATTGGTCAACAAAACTGAATATACAGATGCAAAATAAAATGGACCATCAACATATCTTCCCTTTTTAATGGGAACAACATCAACCAAAGGACCTATCATCCTTTCAATCATAGGTTGTATATCTGGATCATGGATACTAGCATTACGTGGCATGTGCCCTATAGTGATAACTGTCAAATTCGTCTTCATCCGATGAGCTCTCACAATGAACTCAATACCATCCTTGAAAAGATTACACTTATTTTGTTCCATGTATAAAATGACCTTCATGCCATACAAGTATGGAATTCCCAAAACCATTCGACAAATTTCAACTGGAACCATGTCTAACTCTACCTCATCAATGAAACTAGATGTGATTGTGAACCGTAACTTGGACTGCTTAGTTACCTGTACCTAAGCATTATCACAAATCCAACCCAAAGGATACGTTCTCGGATGAGGCCTAGTTTACAATCCCAAATTTTGAACAACTTACTCTGAAACAAGATTTACTTGTGATCCACTATCAACAAGTGTATCAATCTTAGTGTTCTTTTAGATAACTCGTAAATGAAATAGTTATTTTCTTTTCCTTCCATTAGGGATCACTTTATATTTTTTAGAATAAGTATGCAAATTGAAACTTGCAAAAGAAGATTTACCTTTGATTCCCATAGATGTAACCTTCGTTTCATCCTTAGAATCTAATCCAAGATCATGAACTATGGTCATGGTCTTCATATTACCCTTTCTAGGCTGAGCCCACTTTGGTTTCAATTATGGATGACACTTCCAAAACTGCTTCTCATCATGTCCTTTATTCTCGCAATGATAACATGTATGATTTTTCTCTTCATCCTTATTCATTGTAGTTGTCTTATTACTCTTTCATTTTACCTTCGAATGCTCCTTTGAAACATCCTCAACATGCTCTCCTTTGATGGCTTCAAGATGTGTAGCTTGAACTGATACTTCGTCAATATTAGTAGGATTGAACATCAATATAGTATGGAGAAGATATGAGTGCACACCACCAATATACTTTAGAAGATTCTCAGGAGTGTGTAATGGAATTCCCAAAGATAATTCCTTCCTCTTTAATTCCTGTGTATAAGCTAGAAAAAATTTCCCTTTTCCTTGTCTCGGATGTTTCCAAGAAACCATTAATGTTTGCATGTAATCTAATGTATAAAGTTGATTTCTTAATGAAACAGTAAACTCAGTCCATGAAGAAATGATTTTACCATGTTGAATAAGATCAACCTATGTCCGACTCTCCCACCATATCAAATTTGTGTCTCTTAGGCGAAGAGTAGCCAACTGTATCCTTGAAGTATCCTCTATGATTTTATGTACCTTTCAATACACCTCAATCTTCTTGACCCAATTATCCAACTTCTCTGCATTCAACTATTCATCATAAGTAGGCAAATTAAACTTTACATATAGCTTTAACAAAGGTAGATCATGAGAACTAGAATACTTCTTCCTCTTATGAGGATGATTATGGGGATGAAGGAGATCCTGGAGGTTCTTGACCTTCTCCTCCTCCGACTGCTTCACTTTTTACCATTGTTTCAACTAGACCACCTTCATTTTTATAAGAAGTTTATATCCTTCTTTCTAGGTCTTCCCACAATTCTTTAACCATATTTTTCATCTCAATAAACATCCTTTGAAACTCCTTATCATTCTCAATAAACATCCTTTGAAACTCCTTATCATTCTCACACATAAATTCTTCATGCTCCATTTCTCCTCTTTGAGTGAAGCTCCTTGAACCAATTTTAGGGTTATAACATGCAATCTTGCCTTCACCTCGCTTAGAACTAGACCACCGTAATAATCCACTTGCATTTAAATGTCAAAACCAACTCTGATACCACATCTCTCAAATAAGTGGATCAAACAACCTGCTCTGATACCACATGATCCGAAAATACCAAACGAATTTTGATACCAACTTGAACCAGAATATCAAGAAAAATCTGATACTAATTCATCCCAAATAATTCTTAGATGAAAATACTAAACATCCGACCAGATTTAAGAATATAAATGAAGACCACTTGACTATATGCAAAATATTGTGTGATTGTCTTACTTGTCCATAAACCCATAAATTGATAAATAACTTGAACTGTAAATGAGATAATACAATAGAAAATAAAAGAACTCAAATACATATGCAATTGATATGCATCATTGCATATTCAAAGTCCCTTTAATTGCATAATCATTCTTCATCATCTCAAAATTCCAAATTACATTAGAAAATAGGCTTACAAAAATACAATTTTGAAGACACTCTGAAAATTTGTTGTTCAAATGAAAAAACAAAGTACATCTTTGAGTTCCTGGGGAAAAATCATGAAACATTGATATAAATAGTCAAAATTCCATCAAGGTGACCCATGACACACTTTACGGTGTAGTCTCATACCCTTCATACCGTTGCCATACTTTACGAGACAAAATTATGCATAAAAAATTGTGTGTATAAAACCTTGAAATGTGTGTGTAATGACCTTTGGATGCATGTCATTAAATAGGGTTCCCCTTCTAACCAAATTATGGATTTCATGGCATGCATTAAATATATTTTGGTTGGTTTCATAACCAAAACACAATTATAGCGGAGTTGGTTAAGTTGTTTGGGTTATATGTGGCAATTCAAGGGTTCAAGCCTCACTGACCACCACATATTCTCGCGTGTTGGTATTATTTAGTTATAATATAGTTATAATGTTATAACCATATGATATACACGGTATTTTTGAAACCTCCCATATAGATATAGGTGTGGGCTATATAATATAGCATATGACCATGGAATATGGGTTGAGGGCTACACCCTCGGCCCTGTTCCCGTCCAAACTACACTATAACTTAACTTTAAATTAAATTTTAACCATGTGCTTGTTAAGACCTTTGTTGTGGCACATTGGTTGCGGTTGGTATATTAAGGCTTTGGTGGATATGGAGGTCATGGGGTCGAACCTTGTTGACTCCATAATAATTTTACACAACCTTAACCATTACTGACCAATGGGGGGCTTCCATGTGGCATCATCTCATTAGCTATCCAATTCCATGTGGCGTTACAACATTGGACCACGGACCACTTGGAGTACACACTTGCCAATTGTTGACTGGATATGCCAACTAATATTCCATGTCACTTTTTGTACCATGTGTCACTGTTGACGTCTCCATGCCACGTGTCACCCTTATTTTTCCTAGTTTGACCAAACTTTGATTGCTCATAACATTTTCATACAAGATTTGTTTGACTTGTTGTTTGCACTGTTGGAAAGATGATGATGAGATCTACGCAATGATGTCCTTTTCATGAACTTTTGAGAAGGTCTAATTTTGAGCTTTTATGGATCCTCTGGGACCTTTGTGAGCATTCCAGATCCTCCTAGACCTTTGTGAGAATTTCTTAGATCCTCCTGGATCATTTGTGCAAAGAAGGATTGATGAAGGATAAAATATCAATGCCAATTAGACTAGTTTCTCAAAATATCCTTTCAAAAGTTCCTACAATGAACTTCTCCTTAGAGGCAACTATATATATAGTAATGTGGGAGATAAGGCCCAAAGAGTGAATGTATATGAAATATTCTAGGGAATTATTCTATTGAAGCTCAAACATGCATATAGTTACATAAAGCACCTTTCCTATAGTGCTCATCACATAGATCCCAATACCTAAAGGGAAAAATTATCACATAGAGCCCCAATACCTAAAGGCATAAATTATCAAAGAATCCCATCAATAATTCTTGAAATGACATTTAAAATAATAGAAAGTAACAATGCATACATCTTTGGAAGGTTGTTTACCATGTAAACAATAGGATATCCATTATAATACAAAATATGAACACTAGAAAATTGAATTAATAAAACACACAATTCATATGTGTTGGATTACTGAGAGGGGGGGGTGAATCAGTAATAGAGCAATTTAATCCCTTTTTAACCATATAATCCAAGTGTTATATCAATGAAGCATTATCATCCAATAACTGCAGATTAAATAAGCAATGAACAAATGAACAATCATACACATACACAGTACACCAATGTTTTACGTGGAAACCCAAATCGGGAGAAAACCACGACATGTTTTTTCTTATATGTCTTGAAGAATTACATTCATTGGAAGCACCAACTTCCTTTGTTTTCCAACTGCAACCGGAAGGAGGCTCCAACCCCCTAGTTTCTCAGGCTACAACCTGAGGGAAGCTCCAACTCCCCGATTCTCTAGCTACAACCAGAAGGAGGCTACAACCCCCAATGTTCTCCAGCTACAACCAGAAGGAGGCTACAACCCCCAATGTTCTCCAGCTACAACCGGAAGGTGGATACAACCACTTGTCCTTGCCCTGTCCTGCCACCCTGAAGTAGAAGTAGAATGATGGAACCACTGTCACACTATCACTGTGAGATATACCGTTGTAAACTTGTACCAATAAATTTGAACCATGCATCAACATGTACCTCAACCTGTAATCAACCTGTACCATAAAAAAGTGCATCAACCATGAACCAACCTATAATCAACCTGTACCATAAATAAGTGCATCAACCATGCACCAACCTGTAATCAAATTGTACCATAAACAAGTGCATCCAACTATGTACCAAGTATGTACCAATCAAGTTTCAAATACTCATCAACTATGAATCATCAATATGTACCAACATCATCAACTAAACACCTCATGTATGTGCCAACTCATCAACTATTTGTGTCAACCATGTACTCAACATGTACCTCAACCAAAAGCCCTCATCATTTTCATCATCCAAATATGATTTGTAGCTCTGTAATAGACCTAGTGTATATGATCACATTCCTACAAAACTTTCTTAACTTTAACAACAAGAGACTAGCATTTTCATCAAAATTTTCTTTAGTCTCACAAGACTAGTTTTGGATTAGTCAACAACCCTGACTTGAAGTAATCATAACTTTGAACCTGTAATGTATAAAGATATGAAACTGATACACAAATTTCTTCAGTGTGTTTTATGCAATTCCTCCAAGTGTCACTACTTGGAACCTCTCAGAAAAGGAGTTATAGAAAAAAATGGCATACCTTGCTGAATTCTGGTTTATTCTAGAGAGTGACCTTGTAGAGCGTGCCCCGCACAAAATATTTGATGAAATGATCTAAAACTATTACAAATCATACTACAGAATTTACCCTAACTAACACATTTGGTCTCACTGAATTTGGATCTATTATGAATAAGTTATGACGTTTTTACCCGAAACACCTGATTTTGACTAGTTTCAAGACTGGCCACAAACCCTATTTTCCACGGAGGGTAACTCCCAAAATAAAATGACCCACAAGCTGAATATTTTTACACAGATACTTGGATAGGTTTTATCACTTTAATAGAAATTTCACGGTCTAAATCATTATAGAAAAAACATTATAGCGAAAATGGTGAGATGACCTGTAAATAACATACCTTAGAAAGCACCATCAAAAGAATTTATCCTTCCTTGCATTTCGGCCTTCTTTTCTTCACCTTCACTCAGAATTCTGGTTTAGATATCCTTGGTTACCTTAGACACATATAGATATT
>SNQJ01S0035232.1:24773-45622 GCA_010110895.2 Picea sitchensis
CAATCATTTAGCTATCAAAGTAATTTTTAAATATGATTAGGTAAATGTAAAAAAGTAAACACATAAACGGATGTCTTTATAATAGCTAGGAAGTTAATGATTGAAATCAAAACCATTTATTTTGTGTGACTATTAAGAATATTCCAGCCATATTTAATCGTGTCCATAAAAAACTTATTAAGCACTAAACCCCTATTAAATCTGCCCATTATCAATAGGTATACGCCTTTCGGCATAATTACACTATTGATCTGATCACCCATCATTTTAACTAAGGTTTCTCGAAAATCTGAGTTTTTGTGTATGTCGATTTTCAAATCTGGTTATTGAAGTACAAGTTATTAATATTGATCTCATTCAAGTTTTCCCTTAGTTAATGATTGCATGGAGGTCGATAGAGGTCTTGCTTCTATTATTCACCAGTGATCTCAATTGTATTAAATGACTCTATGGTAAATTCATTTATTGCCTATGTTATCTTAATATTAACCATTTCAAATATAAATCGATCGTTCAGATATGTCACAATTTGGGTTTTACTAATTATACACAATCATATTTGTTTTTCAAGTCGATTGTTCTGATCTATATAGAATTGGGTTTTATTACATCGAATCCATAGTAGAATTGGTTTTTATTAATTCCGCCCATTCCAATCTGTATAGAATTGGACTTTATTACTTCTTATTTGTAGTAGAATTGGTTTTTATTAATTATGCCTTGGTCGTAGAATTGGTTTTTATTAATTATGTCTTAGTTCGTTCCTTGTATCCTAAAGTATTAAATTAAATGTAATAGAGTATTGGAATCATTAATATTTTGATTCACTTCTACCCTAAACCACAAACTTCAATTTGATATTCTTCCTTAAAGGAGTGTGTGTTGAGTGTTGGTTGTGCCTCTTTAATTTAAGAGTTCTTCACAACACTTCTTATACTTATGTTGTTTGTTGACCGAATCGTCATATATTCATCATACCTAAACTCTCTTATAGTATATTGTGCATTATAGGTGAATTACTTTTACATGTGGTAATACATTTATAAGATTGAAAATACATAATCATGGAGATTGAATAAATGGTTTTATATGATCTAATTAATAATAAATTATTTATGTTGAATTTATGAAAAGTATCGTGTTATTACCGTTATAAATTTCACGTAACTTTAAAATTATGAATTCTTTCACATATGTAACTAACTTTAAAATTATGAATTCTTTCATGTATATGGAGAAGAGAATAATTTTGTATATATAACTAACTTTAAAATTATGAATTATTGCGTGCATATTGAGAAGAGAATAATTTTGTTAATGTTAAAAGTTTTAGTTAAATTCGGAATGATTTGACTTGAGATAGCTATTCACTATGAATATGTCTCCCTCCATCAAAACAATCTTAGTGAGTTGTTTTTCCTTTTGTCTATCACTAAAATCAATATCAATTGGAATCTTAACATTAATTGGAATCATAATCTTAGTATTAGTATTACTATATTAATCATAAATGTGTCACTTTCAAACTTTACTTTAATTATAAACTCATTTATCCTAATTAGAAACTCATTATAATAATTAAATTAATAATAATTATTAATTAGAGTTAATAATTATAATAACAATTAAAATTTTAATTAACATGTTATATACATATATATATATTTATTTATAATTAATAAATTATAATGAAGTTAAAGGAGTCTACAAAAATTTAATGACATTAATATATTATAATTATATTTTTTTAATAATTAGAGTTTTTGTCATTTCTAAATTCATTATAATAATTAGGGTTAGTGTTAAAAAATCACCAAAATAATTATTCTTAATGGGTAAGGGTTAGGATTATATTATGATTAGGGTAATTTTTATTATAATTTTTTTTATAAAAATAAGAAAATAATAAAAAAATAATTTAAATGCAATTTAAATAATAATCTCAAACTCAATTCAAATAATAATTACAATAAAAAGATAATTTAAATAATAATTGCAGCAAAATAATAAAAAGATAATTTGGGAGGAGTGGTGGAGCATGTTAGGGTTTCGCACAGGTATCAGTAGGTGGTAGTTTATTGGTTCACGGGTGGTGCCTCGATCGTGGACCAGCTCTGAAATGGACTAGTGAATCTTTTTGAAGGGGGGTTGGGTTATTGGGGAAGTATACTTCAAAATCCCTCAAAGAACTTTCCTTCACACTCATTACTTGTGCATGGCGGTGACTACATAACCATATGAGTTGTCGGAGACAAGAGGGGAGTTGGGGAATCTTTTGGTAGGGGACCCAATGCTATCTGTCAGCAAATCGGGGGGGGGTTATGGCAGTGGAATCAATGGAATTGGTGTCATTTTTGTCAACAGTTCCGAGCTCAGATCTTTCGAAAAAGACTAATTTGTCTCTTTCAGAAGGTTTGGTTCTTTCTTCGGAACTTGTTGGTGGGTTTTCTGAGGCTTATTTTCCAAGTATGGGACATGGTTTGGATCTTTTTCCATCACTGGATGAGGGTGGTTTGGGGTGCATTGGTCCTAAGCTTGGGGCTCTCTTTGATGGGGAAAACTGGGGTTTACAACAAAAGGAATACTTGGGTTCTGCCTCAAATGTTCCTTTCTCACTGTCGGAGGTACTCATTGACGCTGGGGTTTTTTCGGAGGCTACAACGATGGTGGGGGATTTACTTCAGAGGGACAGAGGGGAGGACAAGGTTGTCGAGGATCGAGCACCACCACAGTACAAAACCAAAACTCAGGATTTATCTAGGGAGGGGACCATAGAGGGGAGAAGATTGTTGGGAGGGGAAATACCTCTACACACAAAGGTCCCCAATGTTCTCGAGACCGGATAAGTTCAAAAACCTTGGTGTTCAGAGAATACATTGATATGGATATAGTGGTAGAATTTTCTGAGTTGGCGGTGGTGGAAAGGGCGCGGGGAAAATGGTTAGGGGATGAATTTCTGAGGACTTGGGTTGCTATTACCTAGGGGAACAATATTTCAAGAACTCCTAGTATATGACTTCTAGATAGGGGTTGGTTTTCCTTCTTATTTTCTTCCAAGGAATATTTGTCCTGGGTTTTGTCAAAAATATGGAGCATGTCGGGGACGCCAATCGTTCTTAAAATATGGACTTCAAAATTTTATGCAAAGCGGGAGCGGGTGGATGTGGTACCCATCTCAATATTTTTTTCGGTCCTCCCTATGTAGTATTGGAATCCTGTTCATTTTCTGGCCATTGGGAACAAATTGGGAAACTACATTGAAGAAGATGTGTCTTTTGAAGAGACTAGTCTGATGTCAGTGACCAGGATTTTGGTCAGACTGGATCTTCAGCCGGGGTTATTTCAGGAGTTGAATATTGAGACGCTGACTAGATATTTTTTCCAACATTTGGACTATGAAGGAATACCTTTCATATGCCATATGTGCCATATCTATGGGCACGGGATTGCGGATTGTAAAATTTCGTTCAAGGGGAAGTTTCGAGGCTCTGAGGGTGATGATCATCATGTTGAGACAAGGCGGTCGGAACAACGACATTGGTGGAGGGGGTAGCATTAGTGGAGGCAACAAAGGTTCGTGGTACTAGAAAGGGTAGGAGGTGGACCAAAATGACTATCATGGGAACTTTCCTTATATGCAAAGACGTGGGAATGTCTAAGGATTAGACGACATCATTAAAGGCTAGCCCAATGTCACTAGTGTTGTCGGGTAAGTTGTCGACTATTAATTTTACGGATGTCTCTTTTATAAACTCCGCTACCTTGTTTCTGTCGGGGGGATTTGGGGTTTCTGATATGTCTCCTTTGGGGCTCTCCACTTTCCATCCTTTATCAAGTACATTTGTGGTTATCTGTAAGGTTCCTATTGTCGGGGAGTATTACCCTCCTCCACTAATCACTTATGTGGTTTCTTATGTGGGCTTGAATGAGTCAGGTATTACTTGTGAATTAATGGTTTCTTCCCCTTTGAGTATTGAAGAGGTTGTAGGGACTTATGGACTTTCCTCCTTTGGATTACCCAATGTTATGGAATCTGATTCCTCCTTACTTCTTTCCCCTCTGGAATCAATTGGGCCCCTTCCCCACTTTTGTTCAAAGTCGTCCTCTAGGAACTCATCAACTAATGGGAGTATCATCCGATATACTTTTTGTAACAAGTCAATTTGAAATGAGGAAAATTGTGTGGGTGGTGATGAAGAGCTCGGGGGTCATGGTATGGGGTCTTTAAGTCATGCTCCTTTATCAGTTAGAGGTCGGGGGAGGAAGTCCCATCTTCTTTTGGCACAATATCAGTCTAGGATTGATTTGGCCTCGAGTAGAAAATCCTCCATTGAATGCGTGCTTAGAGAAAAGAAATCCCAAGGGTTGGTTTCCTTATGAAAATACTTTCCTTTAATTGTCGAGGGCTAGCGAACCCTATAAAAAAATTGTCACTTAAAAGACTAGTAGAAGTTGTTTCTCGGGAGGTCATTTTTTTGCAAGAAACTTTGGGGATTAGTGAATCGGTGGTGGTGGCTTTAAAATCTTGGCTGCCAGGCTCTTGTTTTGTTTTGGTGGATACAAAGGGTCTCTTTGGGTGTCTAGCTACTGGGTGGTTATTAAAGAAGTGAAATTGTAAGCAGGTTTGGGGATTTGAGTCAGGGATCAGACTTAATATTTTCTCTGCATATTTGGGACATTCGTTGAAATTGGTAAATGTATATGGACCTTACTTCGATCGAAAGAGATATTGGGAGTCCCTGGGTAAATGCTATTGGTTTTTTGCTAAGGAGGTTATCATTGGTGGGGATTTTAACTTCTCTTTGGGAGCGGTGGAGGTCTGGGGTACTTGTACAAACCCAGATCCCTTGTCTAATTACTTTATTAATCTCTTGGATCAATATGGGTTGTTGTATATTGAAAAAATAAAACTTAATATGACTTGGAGGAACAAAAGGACCGATGAAGATCGGGTGGCCAAATGACTGGAGCGTTTCTTATTGGCGGAGAACCTTCTCGAATCCTTGGCACTGGTCAGAAAATGGGTTGCTAGTAGCGGTGAATAGGACCAGAATCCAATTGTACTGGAGCCGAGAGGTAGGGTTAGGCGTGCTCCCAGTCCTTTTAAATTTTATGGGGGGTGGTTAAAGGATATTGAATATCAAGCATTGGTTCGTAGTATGTGGATCCTCATTGAACCTGATCCTCATAATCATGCAACTATTCTTTTTTGGAAAATTTGAAAAGGATTAAGCAAGCAACCATCTCTTGGGAACATGAGAAAAAAGTAAAAGAGGAACAAGAGTTAAAACACATTGAGCAGACCCTATTGTATTAGTAGGATGTAAATGGGAGAGGGTTTTTCTCCAGTGTTGAAAAAGAGGACTTGGTCAGATTATAATTAAGAAGGTGGTTACTACTGGCAGATAAATAAGAATTGTGGCAACTAAAGAGTCATGCTATTTGGATTTCTTGTGGGGATGGTAATACCAAGTTCTTTCATACATATTCTAAAGGTAGGAAAATGACAAATACAATTTGGGGACTACAACAGGGTGACGAGCAAGTTGTCAATATCTTTGATGGTATGGATTATTTGGGCATTGCACATTTCAAGGATATATTCAAGGCACACGAGGGGACATCCATAGCTGAAATTGTTAAACTTTTCAGTTTATTCCCCATTTTTTTTGAGGAAGAGAGTTTTTCCTTAGTGGAGGAGGTCTCGGAGAAGGAATTATTGGAAGTTTTACAATATTTTCAAAAGGGTAAAATTCCAAGTCCTGATGGTTGGCCTATAGAATTTTATTTGGGGTTCTATGATTTGTTGGGAAATGATGTTTTAAAAGTGGTGGAAGAATCAAGGATAAATTTTCATAATCATGAACCATTAAATTCAACCTTCATTTCTTTAATTCCTAAGATTGATAACCCCTCCTCCTTCGATGACTTCCGGTCTATTTCCTTATGCAACTGCCTTTATAAGATTATCTCAAAAGTGATCAAAAGAAGACTAAAAGAAATACTTTCTAGGAATATTTCCATTGAACAATTTGGATTTCTGGTGGGCAGATAGATTCATGAGACTACTGGGGTTGCACAGGAAGGATTACATAGTATGAAAAAAAGAAAACTCAAAGGGGCTGCTGTAAAAATTGATCTATCGAAATCTTATGACAACGTAAATTGGCTATATCTCCAAATGTTGTTGATACATCTTAGGTTTGGTGTGGCGTTTACAAATTGGGTTATGGACTACCTTACAACAGTTTCCTTCTCCATTTTGATTAATGTTTCAACCTCCTCTTTTTTTCAAGCGGAAAAGGGTGTTAGATAGGGGTTCCCCTTGTCTCCACTACTCTTTCTATTGGTTTCTGAAAGTCTCAGTCATTTTTTGAATGAGGCAAAATCTACAGGAACCTTCAGAGTGATAAAAATTTCTTCGGTTTTGCATATTTCCCATTTACTCTCCGTTGATGATATCTTAATCTTCCATGATGGTTCTAGAAGGGATACTGAAAAAATTTGTGAAGGTCTAAATATTTTTAAAAAGGAGACTGGTATGTTAATCAATAAACATAAATCTAGTATTACCATTGCATCTTTGGACGTGGGGGAGACTCAACATATTACTTCTAGGATTCCATTTCAAGATTTTGAACTGGAAGTGGGTCTGAAATATCTTGGTTTTCAGTTAAAACCAAATGACTGTAGGAAGACAGATTGTTTGTGTCTCATCATAAAATTAGGAAAAAGACTAAAGGTTTGGAGTCATAGGTGGTTTTCCAGGGTTGGACATTTAGTTCTGATCAAGTCGGTGTTGGAGGCTATCCCAGTATATTGGATGTCCTTATCCTGGATTCCAAAAGGTATTTTGGAAAAGGCCAGGAGGATTTGATTTTCTTATCTGTGGCAGGGAAACAAGGATAAAAATCTTATGCCATGGGTTAGGTGGGATCAGATTGCAGTTCCAAAGGCTTTAGGGGGTTTGGGATTGAAGAACATCATTTTATTTTCCAAATCACTTGCTGTAAAATTTTCTTAGTGTTTGATAAAAACTTCTAACCTTTGGACTAGAGTAGTATATCAGAAATACATCGCTCCTCTTAATACTCTAGAATGGATACGGGATCTAAATAAAAATTCTTCGGGTATATCTATTATATGGGAAGTTTTGATAAAGGAATTTGATTTAATTGGCCGGAATATCCTGGTCTGGAGGGTCGGTTCTAGTAGGTTGGTTCATCTTGGTTTGGATCCTTGGGCTGGTATCAATCGAGGACACCTTTTAAATGTTGGGACTTGGATTAGACGAGAATATGGTGGTTTCTTCAATTTATCTCAAGTCGGAGACCCCACTCAAACTACAATTTGGTATCAAGTTTGGATGTTGGGGCAGAGGCTAGGACTCCTCGATGAGGATATCATCCATTGGGACAGATATTTACAGGCTCTAAGTGAAGCCTCTATTCATATGGTTGGTAGAGAAGATGAATTACTTTGGGATGGTGATGGGGGCAGAGAATATATGCCTAGAGAGGGTTATATTAAGTTAAGTGTGGATGTTCACTAAATAGAACCACTTTGGTAGTCAAGGAAGCTCTGGAAACAACATTGCTCTACGAAAGGGAAGCTTCTGGTTTGGTCGATTCTAGAAAACAAACTACCAACTTGGGATAATGTACAAAAGCGACAATTCAATGGGTCGGGTCGGTGCGCTCTCTACAAAGAACAATTGGAATCTATGGATCATATTTATTTTCATTGTTCCTATGCCAGGGAAGTTTGTTTTATTTCGAAGATATTGAAAACTGCACTCAGGCGCTGGCAGGGCAACTCATTTGTGGAGGTGTTGTAAGTGTGGTTGGGTGCGAGGGGGATTGATGAGATTAGGGATTTTCCTTTAATCCTTTCTTGGGGAATCTGTATTGCTTGGAATAGAGCTATTTTTCATGATGAATACTTACCGATTGCCAGAGTAGCTGCCAATAGTATTGGGATCATGGATTCCTTGTACCAATCGGGTGGGGAGGGTCTCGAACATCCTAGATATATCAAGGAATAAATATTTGACAACCCCAATATGTGGGGGTACTTTGACGGGGTAGCTTCAACCAATCATCATTTGTGTGGAGGGGGTGGTTTCCTCTATATATCCAGTTCACATATTTACACGCTCAAAACGGGATTGGGAGAAGGCACAAACAATTACTCTGAATTAATGGCATTAAAACTCTTATTATTATTTGTTGTGGAGCAGGTCTATCAACTGGGAAAATGGTGTCCACAAATGCCACATATCTTGACTTGTTCCGATTTTAGAGGATGTGATTTGTATAAAAAAAATTTGTGACTCCATTTCTTTTACCCATATTTACAAGGAGCGGAACCAGTTGGCGAATAGGCTTTCCAAAGAAGCCACATAGCTAGCATTTGGACAATGGTATATTGAAGAACAGTCAGCATTGGGAACTTGTGGCTTCTATCATAGGCCTTTTCATGAAATTCAAGATATTTGATCACCTTGGCATTTTTTTTTGAAGGGACAAAAATTGTGTAAATATTGGGTTGTATGTATGTTTCTTGATACTTTATTGTTCACTAGTGGGATACACCCACATTTTTGGGGGTAACATTTTAGCAAAAATTATTGCTTTGGGACTGAATATGTGACAATCGATAAGGATTTTTTCATTAGATGTAATGATTCCTTGTGTACGCATCGTTAGATCATGACCACAAGCTTGTTGAATAATATATACAAGGCTATTGCTAATGGCTTGTATATATCTGTGTATGTATTTTTTTTATAATATAATGAAATTATGAATTTTTATAATATAATTTAAATTAAATTTAAATAATAATAAATAATTCAATTTAAAATAATTGTAAATTTTTTAAAATAGTAATTAATGGAACAATAGGAGCAAATCATAGGTGTAATGGAATAATAGGAGTAAATCATAAGAATAATGGAATAGTAAGAGTAAACCATAATATTATATTACTAGTATTCTTATTATTATTAAATTATTAAATGATGTCCTTAGAACAAGTATAAATCAAGCAGATTTAATATTAATGTCCTTAGAACATGTGTAATTCATCATCTACAAAGTTCAAGATGATTTTCTATAAATGTCTTTAGAAAACGTAAGACTCATAATGGTAAAGTTCAAGATGATTTGCTATCAATGTCCTTAGAACATGTATGATTGTAAATTTTCTTCTATGTAATACATCACATCAGGTCAAAGTGCATATCTTTCTCACAAAGGGAACACTTCATTAAAAAAAAAAAAATTAACTTGGCATGAACATCATTTTCCTAATATGTCAAACACAAACCAACCTTTCCATGTGACGAACATCACTCAACGTTGCAATTTGGCGAACAAAATGGGATGTTGCAACGTGACGAACATAGGAATGTTGCAATGTGACGAATATAGTAATGTCGCAATGTGATGAACATAGTAACATCACAATCTGAAAAACAATGCAATGTTGCAATGTTATGAACATAGTAACATCGCAATATGAAAAATAATGCAATGTCACAATGTGATGAACATAACCATGTTGATGTGACAAACATAGTTACATCATGATCCAACGAACAATGTAACATTGCAATCTAACAAACAGTGCAACATCACAATCTAACAAACCTAGCCATGTTGCAACGTTATGAGCATATCTCTATCGTCGCAATGTGATGAACATAGTAACATCACAATCCAATGAATATTGTAACATCACAATTAACAAATATATTCATTTCATCTCAAAGTGATGAGCATATCCCTGTCTTCTTAATGTGTCAAACATATCCTCATGTTGAAATGTGATGCAAATATACTAACATCACAATTTGACAAACATTTCAAAATGTCACATGTGACGAACATAGCCCATTGTCCAATGTGATGTACACACATTTTCATAATATGTCGAACACAAACCAACCTTGGCATGTGATGAACATAACTCAATGTTGTAATTTGATGAATAAAACTTAATGTTGCAATGTGACGAACATAGTGATGTTGCAATGTGACAAATATAGTATTGTCACAATGTGATGAACATAGTAACGTTGCAATCTAACAAACAGTTCAAAGTCACAATGTGACGAACATATCCATGTCATCACAATGTGATGAACAGATCCATGCCATTTGAATGTGATGAACATAGTAACATCACAATCCGATGAATATTGTAACATAACAATATAACAAACATAGCCCCATGGTCGCAATGTGACGAGCATATCCATGTCCTCACAATGTGTCAAACATATCCTCATGTTGCAATTTGACACAAATATACCAACGTCAAAATGTGACAGACATAGTTGATCATTGCAATGTGATGTACAGACCAAATGTCTCAATTTTTCAAACATATCTCAACATTGCAATGAGACGAACATTTCTCAACGTCACAATGTGATGAACATAACCCATTATCAAAATGTGACATACCTATTCAATGCCATTATGTCACAAAAAAAAATGCTACTTTGTAATGTGATGACCATAACCTTAGGATGTCATGTGACGAACAAAACCTGATCAACATTGGAATGTAATAGTTCCATAGTAAACCATGGTTAAACATAATCAACATGACCCACCATGTAACCTACCCAACCACCCACAGGCCGGTCTATGCCACTTAATCTGACTTCAACACACCCGACACTCGTTGGCGAGGCACAATGCATTCAAGGGACTCACTTCATAGTGACTTATCTCAAAATCAAAAAACTTTTCATTAATAAAATATGCATGAAAACCACATGCATAAGAAAAGATCAATTCTACAACACAAAAGAGATAAACATCGTGCCATGCACAACAAATAACCAGCAGACAGGAAAATTATAAGTACATATCTCAGAGATAATTAAATATGTAGTGGAAATATACATTACATAGAAAACACTGAGATCACTTATCTTTGCAAGTAAATTTTCACCAACTAGATGCAGACCAAGGATGTTCCTCCCAACCATAAACACTCTTGTTCTTTTACTCTCAAAAGCAGGTCACCCCAGAGCCAGGGCTACGAACCCACAAGTACAGGTCCTAGGCCAAGTATAAACACATGATAGTTGGATAACTATCTCTCAGGTTTCCCAACATCACAACAAATCCAAATTTCCAACTCTCTTTCCCCCTCAGCCTGCACAAAACAAATAAATGAACACCTTTCTCTACCATGCCGTCCCTAAGGCTGTTCCATTTATATCCAGGGCTCCATTTCTACTGGTTAACAAATACCCCTATTGGAAACTCCAAGGATTCTCAGTTGTGGAAAATTCTATCTAAACTTCCATCAAGCTCATGCACACGGGAATACATTCCCTCTTGGAATGATCAATAAATTATTACAACACTTCATCAATGGCTCTCCTCTTTCTTCCATTCATTTCCATGCTCAACCCAAGATCACATGAAATAGCCAGATAAAGTGAAGAGGAAAGAAGAACAAGAGAACAAGGAGAAGAAGACGAACCAGGGGAAGAATGACCCCAAAACAGCCCCCAAGGCATGTTTAAATAATTACATGAATAAAAAAACCACATGGCCTCTCTCCCAAGAAGCTCATGTAACCCATTTTATCCATAAAATCAATTATGGGTAAAATTAAATAATAATAAAAAGACTTATCCCCTTAATCCCCCCTCTCTCATGGAATCATATCTCCCTATCTCTTTTGTCCTTAGTCATCTTGCAGCCAGTGGTGTATTTTATTAATGTATATATATGTATTACATTTCCTAGCCACTTTGGCCCCTTTTTAACATTATTGGCTCACCAGCCTAAGTCATAATTACATAATACATTCTAGTTCATAAGGCTTAAAACTGGGATGTTACATCCCCCTCCCCTTATTTTGGCACTGTCCTCAGTGCACAACACCATTCCAATGTTATTAACATTACAAATCTAGGCTCTTTGGCCTTAATCCACACAGGTAATCCAACCAAATATTATATACATAGGCACTCTAGCCTAACATTAAACATGTAAACATGGGAATTCCAACCCAAAACATGTATAATGATCTTCTAAATTTATATTTCTGGTAGCAGTTGCATCCAACAAGCTCTCCTACCCTCTTAGCCCTGCACAACCCAAAGAAATGAACCCCTTTCTCTGTCATGCAGTCCCTCAGGATGTTCCACTTCTCCCCAGGGCTCCAATGCACTCGGCCAGGAAGTTTCAGAGTTGTGGCTTCCAGAAATCCAACTGCAACAAGTCCATTGGAATTTGTTCATTTTATTCATTTGTCATTCAGTTTCTCTAGCATCACCTTCTTATTTTCCCCCATAGTCTGGTACTTTTCTATATCCTCAAAATTCATCATTTTCCTACAACATTTCAAATCAGAGAGCAAGTCAATTCACAAATTTTTCATAATTTTTTTTATTTTTGTTCATAATCTAAGAGTAAATTTTCATAATCTAGTACAATACTTATATGTATGGTTCGTGGATCTGCATCCATATGGCTATCTCGTCAACTTGGATCATTGTTTTCTTTGACATACCCATTGTGGACATGATCCCAATCAATAGATTGTAAGAACTATCAAAATATCCTCTTCCTTATGGTCACTCAACTTCCAGGCCCAGGCTCAGGAATCCCCTTCTCTGCTATACAATCCCTCAGGCGATCCATCTTCCCTGACCAAAGCTTTCTTCATAAGAATATTACTAGGGACACAAGGTTTCATGTCACAACAATATCCCTTTCCATGCTTTCCATCTAGGATATCCAACATCTCATCCATATTATACACATACAGTCATCATGAGATATCATTATAGCCATTTTCAATCATAATTGTCAAATATGTTTTATATAGGAAACAAAATTTTCCAAGCATGAGATTTTTGCTCATAATGTTTGTCTTTGCAACTGTAGATATTAGTCTTTATTATGGGATTACATCCATGCCATATTCAATACCACCTTAGCTACAATTTGTTTTATTTACATTCATCCAAAACAATTTTTCGGTAATTTATTAAATTATAATTCCCAAAACTATTTTATATAGGAAAAATAAAATTTCCATATATGAGCTTCTTCTCATAATAATTTGGCTCTTGCAGCAATAGGCATTAGTATTCTTTATGGGATTACAACATTGTCATATCCAATACCCTTTCTTCCTACAATTACAACATTCCTCAGCCAAACAAATTGTCAGTATCTCATGTACAAGATATATATATTTTCATGGTAATGATTCAAAACAAAATCACAAAGTTATTTCAGAATTGTTTACAACTACAATTCAATCATTTCTATTAATACAACTATCAATTGGAATGAAATCATCATTACATACACATGTATTATCAGCCAATATTTTCTTTCTTTTATCCAGAAATATTTTTATCACTATGTCCCCTCAACAAAGATTTTATGTAATTTATCATTATGTAGCTTCTTTAACCTGCAAATTTATTTTTGTAATATCTAACAGTGCCTGGAGTATTTTCAACTTCATGATTTAGCAATACTCACATCGTTTCAACTGTTAGCATAATCATTTCTATGTTATATAATATATACATGCTTTCACCCCAAATGCATTCAGTGATTCATGTATTATCACTTCTAACATTTTTAATAGCTCCAAAAATGGATATTGGAATTGTAACAACAAAAATCCAATCACCTTCAGCTAATATTCATATTAAATATAGTGCATATGTCCATCATTATGTATCTTTATCACCACAGGCTTTCCATAATCCAACAACTAATTACTAAATAAAATAAAAAACAATGTGTCAATACCCATGGCCACATCTATACAATGCATCCATGCATTGTCTACATAATACCACATAACTATGTCATCCATTCCATCACGATGAGTTGGAAGGTCTGGCCAATGACTCAACACATCATCCACACACTTCCTACTATGTACCTGACTATCTGGATACCTTCCTTTTCGACCCAAATACAAAACCAAGAATATAATTCTCAAGTCCTCCTCATTGTCGACAAGGAGGTTGTAGTCCAAAAATCAGATATACAGTAGATACCCTTGAGCACTCAAATAGCGCTATATCACTTCCCTATCCAACCATATTATGGTCTCACACATGACTAGCTCTATGTATGTCTATTGAATTAACTCGATTATGATCCCATAACCAATCATAACATAATATGAAACTAAAATTTTCTCTAAATGCATTCTAGCATCAACAACATTTACATAATCTAGAACTTTGGTCATACATATCAATTTAAATATTGAAAATTAAATGAGGGAATTCTTACTTCAATTCCCTTAAACATGTATGAATCAACAAAAACCAAATGCACACCTTCATGGGTGTTATCAACCTACTTTTTGTTGTCTGACCAACTAATATTTGTAGAAGCTCACAGACTTCGTCCTTCATCATTTTGATCACCATTCTTGCCACCCTTGTGTGTCTTCACCTAGATAGGAATCATAAAAAACAACAACATCCACATCTTTAACCCTGCTATATCATTTTTCCTAAATACATAATCCATCATTAGTCATACTCAAACATTATTTCATAATAATAGACTATTCTAAGTTCACAAGCATGTTATATGCATATCCAAACATGTGCAATTACACATCCATATGAACCAAGAATTTACTATCAAAATGCCTACTAATGCATATGCATTTTAACTTCATTGTATGCCTTATGCACTCTAGTGGATTTATGTTTTAGTTCACTTATTTATTTATCTATTTATGTTGTACATGGTTGTCCTTGAACTCCTTCAGGTCCTTGTTGCCTTGTGTTATCCCATTCTACTCATCTGCACTATTGTTCTCTGGTCTGAATACTTTACAACCAAGTTCCCCTTGCCCATTCTACAATCCAACCAGTGTACTCAAATTGCAACAACACCCTTTTAGGTAGTCATGCCCAAATTTACCCTTATGAAACATTCCATCACCCTAGAATGAAGTAGCTCAAAACATTCCATCACTCTACTACCGCAACACTCTTGAATCAAATACTGTTACTCCTAGTTGTCCATTAGGTTACTTCATTAACATTTCCTCGTGGAACCATACCTTTCACACTTAATACCATTCCCAATGGAAGTCCATTTTTATTCAGTGACACTTTTCAAGTGAAAGAGAATTCAATTTCTCAGCATTGGCATCCTACTTCCATTGTGAACTCTGATATCATAAGTGGATCTCTTTCACACTTAATATTTGAAATTATATACATCTCTCCTCCTTCAAGGCTAGGAATTCATACTTTTCCTTTTATGCCCATCCATGACATATTTAACCTACTAGCTTCATATCCTGTGTGAGGGTTCTTGCTTTTGTAGTGCCTGCAATTTATTCAGATTCTGTGGTTGTTGACTAATACTTTTGTTCCACTATTCTTGATTTCTTTGTCCACCTTTCATTACTTTCTATGTAGTTATTTGTTTCCTCATCTAACTTTTGTAAGCTTTGTCATGCCTCCATGAACCTAAAATATGATCCTAGATTGGAATTGATCTGATTATACCTATAATCCTACCAAAAAATGCAAGCAATCATATGGTTAGAAATATACATATCATACAAAATTGTCAATTAAACTTATAGGTACCTTTTCTATTTTAATTCATGAAGAAAATTATATCAATCTTCATATTATAACAGTTCCCTATTATTTTCCTCTAAATCCTCCAAATCATCTTTCCAACAACTGTACTCTTGCCCCAATCGAATATCAGAGATGAAAGTGAGGGCTCTCTAAAAACCACTTTCATCCCCCTTAGCCAATACACAAATTCAAAAATTGCAAAGGCGCTTCCTTCAAACCAAGTTCCACGTGACCACAACTCAAAACCGTAGGCTTGATCACCCTTTAGCTCCCCACTCTGTTTGTTTCTACACGGGATCTTGCACGAACAACAAGTCTGAGGGATGGTTGCTTCCAAGCCCTTTTTACGTTAGCATGGGACCAGGGCTGGGACCAAGTCCTCTGGACTTCAGCCTTTGGTTGTTTTCCCTTGTCGACTTATGTTTTCCCCCCGAAGTTACACTTCATCGAAGCCTTTAATAACTCCACTAGAAAAAATGGATGATCAAGATTTAATCTCCCGTCAAATGGATGGTCCCGCCCCCAACTAGAGGCTTCAATGGAAATCAATGGTTGTGACTTAATAAAACATTGAGACGGGCGACTCTCAACCAATTCATAAATTCTACACTCTAGGTCTCCAGGATATTTCCATTCCCAAGTCTCCTACCTCCTTAGAGTGACAATCCTCCAAAATTCTTACCATGTTCATCCATGAATTAATCGAATGATCGAGACTTAATCAAGCATCCATATGGATGGTCCTCACACACTTCAGAAATTCAATGCTCCAGAGCTATGAGATATCCAATTCCTGAGTCTCTCAATTCCCCCAGAGTGAAAATTCGTCGAAGCACTTACCCCGCTCCACCTGTTTGATCCAACGGTCAAGAGAGGTCCCGAAGGGATCTCAGATCGATGTTTTGCATGCCTTCACAACTTCGGGCTTCAACATTTTTCACTAGTAGAAACCTGGAAACCGTCGGAGTCACATACTCCCGGAGATGACATGACCTGTTGACGTCACCTAGGGTGACATGGACCCATGGCACATGTGTCACATGTTACTAAAATACAAAAATATCACAGTAAAAAAGGTACCAAATACGGGTGACACATGTCCCCACACGACACCCCTACCACGTGGCACAATCCACGTCATCAATCAAATATGGGACTACGGAGCTCCGTGATTTGGAATTTTCCCGAGTCCAACACATGATACCTCTCAGATAGAAGAACACTGAAAGAAATCGACGGCTCACATTCCTCCCACATCCAACAACTGTGATTAACTCTGGGCTTCGAGATTCATGGATTCGCACTCCACACGACCCCCATACTCCAAAACTACTGAACTCCGGAGNTCTAAAAATTCTCAATCCTTCCATCCTTGCTAGATCTAACGATCTGAAACACTCTTGAATTCCTTGCCTCGATCTAACAATCGACGAAAATTACGGGACTTCGACGCTCCAGGCTGTAACAATTTGCCAAAGCTTAAAATTCCTGGAGTGAAATAACTTGAAGCGGTCAACACTAGGTAACCACAATTGACAATGGAGATTCCCCCACACCTCCTATCAAATCAGCCGGCTGACAAGACTTCTCAATTTCAATCTTCAGTAGTTCAGGCTTTGTCTTCCTTCCAATATCGTCGAAGCGATGAAGTTCTGAAGTCTTACCCTTCCTACTTGGTCTCAATCGATGAATAACGATAAAAAATATAGATCTAATGGCTAGGACTTAACCATACATCAACCTTTGGTTTTTCCTTCATCAGACGAACCTTGTTCACCTTTCCTCTAATCCAACAATCCAGATCTCTCTCAATCCCACGATGGTGATCGCTCCCGAATTTGAAAGGGGAAATCACGATCCTTCGATCCCTTACAAAGGATCGCTGACATTATATCTTATGTGTAGACTTTGCAACTCCATTCCTCTTGAGCTTCATAATTTCAAGGTCATAAATCGATCTCAACCAAAAGACTCTGACCAACAGACCCGGCACATATCAGCCTGATGTTTCAACCAGAAGATTTGATACCAATATGTAACGTACCCATCCACCCACAGTTCAGTCTACGCCACTTAATTCGATTGCAACACACCCAACTACCCATAAGTGAGGCACGTTGTAGTCCACGGACTCACTTCACAGTGACTTATCTCAAAAACAAAAGAATTCTTATTAATAAAAGAGGCATGAAATCCCCATGCATAAGACAAGATCCATGCTACAACATAAAAGAGATAAACATCGTTCCATGCATAGAAAATAACCAGGAGATAGGCACATTATAAATACATATCTCGGACATAATTAAATACACAGTGGAAATAAACATTAGACATAAAACATAGAGAGCACTTATCTTTGCAAGTAAATGTTCAGCAACTGGCTGCAGACCAAAGACATTCCTCCCAACCACAGACATTGTTGTTCTTTTAATCTCAACAGCAGGTCACCCCCAAGCCAAGGCTATGAATCCACAAGGATGGTTCCTAGGTCAAGTCTAAACACACGACAGTTTGCTAACTAGCTTTCATGTTTCCCAACCTCACATCATATCCAAATTTCTAGCTCTCTTTCCCCCTCAACCTACAAAATCCAAAGAAATGAACACCTTTCTCTGCCATGTAGTCCCTGAGGATGTTCCATTTCTCTCCAGGGATCCAATGCTACTGGTCAAGAAATATCCCTACTATAAACTCCAAGGATTCTCAGTTGTGGATAGTTCTATCAGAACTTCCATCAAGCGCATGCACATGGGCATACATTCCCTCATGGAATGATCAGTAAATTATTACAGCCATTCAACAATGGCTCTCCTCTTCCTATCATTCATTTCCATGCTCATCCCAAGAGCACACGAAATATCCAGAGAGATTTAAGAGGAAATAAGAAAAAGAGAACAAGGGGAAGAAGACTAACCAGGGGAAGAACGACCCCAAAACATCCCCCAAGGGATGTTTAAATAATTACATGAATACAATAGCCACATGGCCTCTCTCCCAATAAGCTCATGTAACCCCTTTTTTCCATAAAATCAATTATGGGTAAAATAAAATAATAATAAAAATACTTAGCCCCCCTTTCCCCCCTCTCTCGTGGAATCATATCCCCTTATCTCTTTTTTCCTAGTTCATCTTACAGCCAACGGTGTATTTTATTAATGTATTTACATTTCCTAGGCACTCTAGCCCCTTTTCAACTTTATTGGCTCACCAGCCTAAGTCATAATTACATAATACATTCTAGTTCATAAGGGTTAAACATGGGATGTTACACACCATAATTAGCTCCACGTGGTCTATGAAGGTCATCCATGGGCACGATCAATCATACTCATCCCCGATTAATCAGATTCAACCATGGTCATGGTCAACCATAATCAACCATGATCAACCATACTCAACTTTGGTCCACTTCAAGCTCAACCATAGTTAACCATGGAAAACCATAGTCAACCATGGTTAGGGTCAACCATAGTAGACCATACTCTTGGCCATGATCAACAATAGTTTACCATAGTTAAGGTAATGGTCAATCATAGTCATAGTTAAGTTCAAACATGTTGAATGCCATCCATAGTCATGGTAACCCATGGTCATGGCCATCCATGGTAATCTATGGAAAAAAACTATCAAACATCGCTAACCATTTTCAATCATGGTCAACCACAATCAACAATAGTGAACAGTATGCTCAACCATGATCAACCATAGCCAACCATAGTAAACCAAAGTCAATCGAGGTCTAGCAAAGTTAATCATGGCCGTAGTTAGTGTCATGGAAAATAATTTTCAACCATGTTCAACCATGGTCAAGGTCAACCAAAATCAACCATGGTCATGGTAATGTACAACCATGGTCATGGTAATGTACAACCATGGTCAACCATAGTCAACTATAGTAAACAAAGTCTAAGAAAGTATACTGAAGTTAAAAATGGTCATGGTCAACCATAATTAGGCATGGTCCCACAATTAACTGTGGTTATGGTCAATCAAGGTCAACCATATTTAACCATATTCAACCATAATCCACCAAAGTAAACCAAGGTGTAAGAAACTTAACCATAGTCATGGTGATTTTCATGGTCAAACATAAGAAACCATGATCAAGGTCTACCATACTCAACCATGGTCATGGTCAACCATACTCACAATCATGGTTAACCATGGAGTCATTGTCTACCATAGTCAACTGTAGTCTATCATAATCAACCATTGTCATGGTTGACATGGTCATCCATAGTCAACTATTTCATAAACATTTCATTATTATTTATATTGATATTTTTATTTAGAAATCTACTAATCTTCATGCATAGTCCTAGTCAACTATAGTCAATCATAGCAACCATGACCAATGTCAGCCAGAGTCATGGTCAATGATGTTCATGGCCAACAATGGTCACCTATAGTCAACAACTATTAACCATGGTCAACCTTGATGAAGGTCGATGTTAATATCTTTAAAAATACTATATTATTATTTTATTAATATATTAATTTATAAATGTATTAATATTTTAATGTATATTCATGTAGCAAATGTATTATTAAGGTATTTTTACTTTATTAATTTATTATTAATACTTATTACTTTAATACATTAATGTACTTTTAGATACTTTATGAATGTTTTATTAATAGATTAATTAATAATACTTTATCAATATATTAACGTTTTATTTAATAATATTTTATCAATTAATTAACTAATACATTAAATGATTATTCTAATAATGTATTTTTGGCATATTAATACTTTAATAATGTATTAATTTATTAGTGTATTAATATTTTTTAATGTTTTAATATAATAATATTTTATTAATAATGTTATTAATGTAATAATAATGTTATAATATAATAATACTTTATTAATGTATTATTGTTATACATTATTAATGTATTACTACTTAGTAATGTATTAATTAATAATGTAAATTAATACTTTAATTTATATATTACATTAATTTATGATTACATTATTACTATATTAATAGTTTAATATGTTATATTATACATTAATCTATTAGTATTTTAATTAGTACATTACTGTAATGTAATAATGTATTACTAAATATATTGAGTTCAATATATTATTACTTTATTGATGATGATGATGATTAACGTCCACTAAGACCAAATTGGTCTATTGGACCTTAAGAGGGTAAGTGATTACTTGTGATTTTTTAGAATTTTGTTTCTGTGCTCGAAAAGCATTAAG
>SNQJ01S0035233.1:7787-18192 GCA_010110895.2 Picea sitchensis
TTTGTCAGCTGAAAGGAGAGACTACAAGTGGTTTCTCGAACCATATTCACTTGATTTTGAACTCCCCCCCTTAAGGTATAGAAGAGTTACATCATTGTACTCCCTCTTCTAGGATTAATAGAGTATCATACTTATTCCATTTGTGTACAACATGAAGTGGGCATGCGGAAAAAACCACATGTTATCTCATCCCATGAGGGCCATGCTCGAAAGCTACGCTATAAGGGGACCACTTATGTGAGGTACAAAAAGGCTATGTGCTACAAGATTGGTCTTTACTCGAGATTGAATTCTACGGTAAGACTTATATAATCGCTTGGTTGTTGATGACCACTACCAAGGATCGATCCACTCATAGTGAATATTAAATATTGTAGGTTTCTTCAGTGTTGAAAATCTATCTGAGGAATGGTTATGCTTTCCACAATGATGGCAAGGATGGAGATCAAAACACTGACTCTCCATGTGACCAACTCGATTACAATGTTGGCACTTTGCATTCTGATGTTGAACTAGAACAGGTGAAGGTGAATCTTCTTGAAGGAATTCAACACTTTGGAACTGGATTGGTCTGGAATAATCAGGAATATGAAAGGTAACTTCCTTGTCATATCCAAGTCCTGTTCTATTCTTGTTGTAGCTGATTTCTTCCCAAGGTCTGATGGTGGGCTTGGAAAGAGAATTTTTAACCTGATGCTTTGAAATCTGTTGAAGTTGATTTACTGCATGTTGTTGCATCATTGAAAGATTTTCTTCACTAAAATCAAAAGAAAACTCTTGAAATTTAGGTTCAAAAAATAAATTCATCTTTTTCTGCATTTGGAGTTGTCTTACTGAGTTGCTCCTTCACTGATTGTTGATCAAAATCATCATCATCATCATTATCATAGAGGGGGTTGTGCTGAACAAAAACTAGTTCAGAACACTTCACTGGCTGTTCATTTTTGAGATCTATCAACTCATCGTTCAATAGTTGGGATTGTGCTTGAATAAGTCTAACTTTAGCTTCCCTCACTTGCAAACAAGTTAGCACTGATTGAAGAGTTGCTTTGTTCAATATCACCGTGTTGTCTTCAGTGGTGTTTATTAGAGTGTTCAAAAACTCTAATAATTCGAGACTTTGAGCCATTTCAAAACACTAAATGAGGCCTCCTTATGCAAGTAGATCATGATTACTATTTAACTCAACAAAAGAAGGCTTGCTTGCAACTCGCTCACCTCAATCGCTTGCTTGAACTTCACGCTCGCTTGAATTTTTCACACTCATTTGAATTTGTATCTAACAAGATGAGGGTGTCAGATACCACCAAAAATGCACCCAAACTTTGATGTTTACAATGATTTGAGTTTTAACTACTCAACCTTGTCAATTTCGACTCAAAATGACAATGATTCTTGGGTGTCGGGCTCAACTGAGAATGCACCAGAAAAATTACAATGATTGATTGAGTTTAAACTACTCAACTTTGTTAATTTCGACTCAAAATGACAACGACTCTTGGGTGTCGGGCTCAACCGAGACTGCACCCAATTACAAATTCAATTTAACTCAACTTTGTTTTGATATTGACACTTACAAAGGACTATTGCAAGTACAAATCAACTTGATCAAGTAATCTTACAACAAACATTGTTTGCAAGTTACAATTTAACTTCAAATGCTCCATGATGTGTTGAGTTCGAAAACTTTGATTTGTCCATTAGTGATGTGGTTGACGACTTGAATGCTTGAGAATGTTCTTCACATATGCTTGATTAGATGTGCTTGATTGTCATTAATTTGTCTTCCTGAATTTGATTTCCTTGTACTCAATGTATGATGCATTAAATTATACATTACAAACATGTTTATGTCAAAACTAAACAATAAACATCATAAACATCAAAGAGAATAGCCACGGAGAAAATATTCACTATTAAGCACAACACAAGGTGTACCAAATATCCCCTTATTCAATTTCGGGTGGATCTAGGACACAGAGCAAAAAAAGTGATTTTATTATAGAATATTTTTCTTGCGATGCCCTAATACAAATAGAAGGCTTTTAGTGGTCTTAGTGTCTCAATATAGATCATGTTACAAGCACAATCAAATGTTAGATGCAAAAGAACATAATACATCTAATATTCATAAGTATTTCCTAACTCTCAAATAGAATCTCAATTACAAACAAATGATCTTTGTAAAAGTAATGAAAATCAATATATCAATTTTCAAGCCCTAATCTCTCTAATTTTATTTATTTATTTATTACTTTGAAGTTTCCCTTAAACCTCTAATAAAACTATTCCTTTGAAGTTCCAAAATTTAATTTAAATAATGCACAATTATAATGCATCGATTTATCATTATCTTTCATGAATGACCAAACTTATAGATCTATCTTTTACCATTCAACACAATATCAATGATAAAGTGTGCATAAGAGAAGTGGATGGATTCTATGACTTTGCAGTGGATGTCTTCATGTGCACTATTGAGCGGTCTCCTCACAAATGTGCAGCTAGGGTCTATTTATCTACCTGGTGCATAGGTCTTCAGCCTCAAAACTATTATGAATGCTTCATTGATGATCTCATTTCCAGTGTGTTTCAAGCTGTGCGAGTGGGTTGTGGGGCTGTTCATGCATGTGGTGTTAGTGCATATGTAATATTAATTCATAATCCTTCTTCTTATCCCCAAAAAATAAAAAATAAAAATGTACCTTTATGGAATTGGCCCATGGGATGTTTTCAAGTCTGCTTTCAACTACTCATCTTTGCTCTTTCGCCACATTGCTTTGACCACATGTTGCACTATTGTCGCGGGGATGGCCAGGCCATTAACTCATTTCCTCTTTCCACCTGTTTGACACATGGGCATTCCAAATTCATGTGTTGAACTCCAAAAGTCTGTTTAGATCCTCGGTTACTTGAATGTGATTTCAGAAAGTGACTGCTTCAAATTTTGCAAATGATGTCAACTTCCCATCTTCCTATAGAGGGATTACTCCTGGAAATTGATTTGAAAATCCTGGCATAGATGGAGGAGATTCTGTTGTAAATCAAAGGTTTCTTCGATGTAAATCCATGCATCAGATATTTGTCAGGCAAAAGAATCGTAGCTCTTCACGTGCACTGGAAAAATCTATAAAGGAATTTCAGGCCCTCATGAATGCAAGCGTTTTCTTCTGGTGTCAAAGAAGATGCCTTCGTTCGCCGACCCTGCAAAAAATGTTCGTTGGCGTGGAGAAGGATCGCTTTCTTGCCTGAGAACTGGTAATTGACCATGGACCATATCTCTGCGAAGGCACTCTGAGGGTCACATGCTAAATTTTTGAGGTCAAGCTAAGTGTGTACATCGTGATGTAAGGGCGTAATGCTGAGATGGAAGTGAATCTGGTGCGAGTTGAGTCGTGAAATGAATAAACAGGCATTTTGAGTGTTGAAGGACAAAACTGAGTACGATCTAAGGGTTGTGAGGAGATTTGAACCCTGGATGGTCCTCCTCCATGTTCACAAAGGAAAATGAGCCATCCTCCATGGAAATACACTATTAGTGAGAGACATAATTGGAAGCCTTGTAGAAATATGGATCAGTGATCCATTGCACTTGATCACGCCGAATCTCGTTTGTTTAGATGACAATCACTCAGATCAAACACACAAACTGCACCTAGATCTCGTCTTTGCACAACGCCGATGACTACTCAACAATGGCGGCTTCTTCAACACAGATCCACCACCGAGACACAACCACAACTGCAAATGGTCAATGAAACTGGATCTGGCTCCCCGTCAGGGCTCCACCATGTAGAACCTCCTGAGGGCGACGTCCTCGTCCTCTCCACACAAGTAGATATATTGGCAGGATACCAAAGAAGGAGGCTCGTCTCCAAAGATCGATCTCTCAACACCTATGCATCGTCCATCTCTTTAAACATCAACACATTTCATTCAAAAAACACGTCAGATGATAATATATTCACTTAGTTTATCCACAGTGACTCTGAATTGCAGAATTCATGAATTTTGGAGTGTCAACGTTCCCTGCTATATTTTGATAGAGCAATGAAAAACAAAATTTTCTATATAGCAAGTGTGGGACATTTCAACTGCTTTAAACCTGCGTTGATAAATTCTCTCTTCAATCTTACCCCTTCTTCACGTCCTCATATCCCTGCCCAGTGAACATGTGTCCAAACAGGTGTTCCATGAAGGCTTCCCTATGTGGCCTCCACCAAAGAACGCATCACAGAAACTGCCAACAACTTCAAGCTTCAATGGTGGCGCTACTCTACGGCCTCCACTCGATGTCTCTTGCAACAATGTCTCCAAAGGGTATTCGGGTATTCAGATCAGATAGATTGGCGAGGGGAAAGGAGATTAAAGCACAAGATGAAAATAAAAATAAAAATTTGTTACCTCTTTCTAGTGGGATCCTTCTCACAGATAGCGACGCAACATTCAATTTGATTCATAACTTTAAACAACCAGACCATATTTGATTTCCCCAGATCTATTTCCTCGATGATGCAACTTGTCAATTAGCCCTCTTTCGCTGCACCTCACCTCAACATTTTAACATCAATATTTGACACCATAACATCAAGATTGTTGATCAACTTCCATACCACAATGATATGCCTCCAATTACAGATCTTAAACAAATTCACTTTTGGCAGATCTGCATGGTCGATGTTGCAACACCTACACATGGCATGACCAAACTAGTGTTGAACTCATGCGTACAATTCAGAATTTAAATTCCTCATAATCCTTTCAATCCTTCCATGGATTCTCCTCTTTTGCTTTCATGTTCATCTCCACATTTTAACATCAAGATCTTTCATGGAAAACTACCATGGATCTCAAGACTACAAGGACCTTAAGATCATAAGTGCTTTGATATTTTCATCCTCTTTTCACCATGGCTCTAATATCAATTTATTAAATATGCATAAGAAAAACAATAAGAGGGAAAAGGCTAACTAACCAACTCAAATATATTCAAACCAATGGTACATATTTATATTACAATGGGTGATGCCACCTTATAGAGAGATTTGCTCTAGATCCTAAAATCATGCATGATGACTAGGCTAGGAAATCATGACTAACTCATTAGTCATCACTTGAGGATATATTACTAATATCCTAAATGAATAATACAAATATATGTGACAATTTATACTTAGTGATTGGTAAGGTAAGCCATAGGCTAACACAAGCTTCGATTCATTCACCGATTCTTCTCTTATCGTTAATTTCTATACTGGAATAGACTCCTCGTTACCAATAAGAAAATGTTCACTAGAGAGAGAGGAAGAAAGAGGATCAACTGACCTAGGTGGATGAAATGAAGGTTCAGGTACAAGTTATAGTGAAAGAATCGACTCAAAGGGAGAGGTGGTTGTTTCATTTTTTTAACGAGCTTGACACAGGAAAATGACTATTCTCATAACCTATGGGTTCGATTCACAGACCTCTGTTTCCTTTTTTAACGAGCTTGGCACATAAATAAGAACTTTGCTCGATACCTCTTCTTGATTATGGCTTCCAAGAGGACAATGATCTGGAAGGAATACATGTCAAGGGACATACCTCAATCATGTCTTCCAAGAGATCTTCGTTGGACGGAAGACAATGCTTTGGAAGGAATACATATCGAGGGCCGCAATAGGGGTAAGGAGATCAAACTCTATTAGCCCTATTGAAGATATCACCATGTCAACTACCAGATATAAGTCAAAATAAGCCTCATCCGGAGATGAACGCATGGGACATGTTACCACACAATTAACCTGTGGTGGGGGCGATACCACTTGCACATAAGGACCATTTAGGGAAGGCAAGTGGTTGGTAGTCAAATGAGGATCAACAAACTAAAGCTAATCGATAGTCATAATGTTTCCATTATGAGGGAAAGATATCACTCGAAAGAGAGTGGACACAATAGATTTCATGGCGAAGACACATTCTATCCCAAGGAGCAAAGTAAAATACAAAGGGTCATGAACTACCACAACGTTAATATAGACGATTTTCCCTCGTAAAGTAATGGGTAATTGAGGATGGATCCCTAAAGGTTGAGTGATTCGTTTGTTAAAAGATAACATATTCTGGGTGACTGGCACAAGCTGAGGACAACCCAAATCTTGCCAAGTCATTGAGGATAGAATACTAACGGAAGCACCTTCGTCTACGATAGTCTGAGGGATGCTCCTACCAAAAACATGAACAATGATTTGGAAAGGTACGTAGGAAGGAAGACGAGGTCAGACTAGCCCATGCCAATCGAAACAAATGGCCTCATTACTTGGAAGGGGTTAAACAATAGGAGGAGAAATGCCCCGTTGTATGGTAGAGTCAATATTAACAAGAAAAACATGAGCGGTATTGAATTCACTCTCTAACGAGAGAGTGGGATCAACCAATGATGGGATCAGATCGATCACTTGGTGGGTGTCACTCTCTAAGGGGAGAGTGGGATTGACTGATGAGGGAACCATATCGAACACTTTATCTTCACTCTTCAAGGGAAGAGTGGGATCGACCGATGATGGAATCAGATCGACCACTTCAACAACCAATGGTGGATCAAGAGAGAGTTTACAATAAGCAGTTGGAAGTTGTGGCTGGGAAACAATTATTTCTTCCAAAAATTTCGAGGCATCATTCATATGAGGGACAATGTGAGTTTGATGACTCCTTTCGCATAACCTATAAGAAAATTTGACTCTACTTTTCTTATCCCGAACCTTACTTTCACTAGTTGACGTGTTGTCACCAGCATGACCTCCAAAGGCTGATGACACGACTTGTTTGGAATTTGTGGACCACATGTCTAAAACCTTGGGAATGCCAGGACAATCCTTAATAAGGTGTTCACCCTTACAAATCCTACAAGGGAATTTGGGTTTTCGAGTTGCCTTGATAGGTTTGTGAACCTCATCAATATTCCCAGCCTGATTGACAATAACTGGTTGATTGCTTCCAACATGTCCTGCAGTGGTTGGAAGTTTGCCCCCTTGCTTATTTTTCTTCTTCTTAATCTTCCTTTTCTTCTTCTTCTTATCCACCTGGTTACTAACTTTAGATCTTTCACTAGGAGAAGGAGAAAAAGGGGAATAATATGCAACTGAAGAAGACGGTGAAGGGTCAATATGAGGTACTTGTTCTTGGGGTGAGGTGCTTGCATTCAAAGCATTTGGAGCATTCAATATTACAGAGTGGAAAAGAACCATACTGGTAACCTGATAATGAGTCCGAGAAGACTCAATGTGGTAATATAAGGAGGACCAATGTTTTCAAAAGAAGGAAAAACAAAAGGTTCCCCTAGAGAAGGGGTTCCTTCATTGGTAGTTCCAAGAACTAACACCATAAACACTGATTCAACCTAAGGTCCACTAGGGAAAACAAACAACACACGCTAAAAAATCCAAGAAGCAAACAAACAAAACAAACCTTCCCATAATGAAACCACTATAGGAAGGGGCTAAGATAGAGTGTGTGGAACAATTATGTTGGCGACCTATTTAACAGAATTACACCCTAGTGCAAGTTTCCACACGAAAAAACCATGGGTTACTCTCCAAGGAGCCCGAGTGAGTTTGACCAACGTCTATTCCAGGTACAACAAAGACATTCCTCTTCGATGTCACCTTGTGTATGAACCCTAAATATTATGGCCACTAAGGTTACCACTTACAACAACAGAGCCTTGGGAAACAATCGACAATCGGGTATACACGCAAGGGCAGGGTCGAAACCCGAAATCCCCTTGAGAGGTGCCTCTGACCAAGGTGTGAACCTCCCAAGTGATCCCCAAGTGTCTAATGACACCATTTGTAATACATGCAAACCACTCCACCAAGACCAACAAAGCGAGGTTAGTTACTCCACTGGCCCTAATGTGACCTTGTGATTGACCCTTGTGTGATAAGGGCCGCCCAAGACAATGATGTGGCAAATTTATTTCTCTCCCTAAATCAATATTCTATGTTTGTTTTGTAGCTTTGGAGAGTTATCTTCACCACCTACTCCAAATCCATACAACAAATCTAATGTAGGTTTGCAGAGCCCTAGAAATAAAAATATCTAGATGGATTTTAATTAGCACTTTAATTTTATGGTTTTTCGTTTACTCATAGGTATGGAGGTGCAATTGATGATATTGTGACTTGACTCTTAAAACCATGCAAAACGAAAACGAAATGCAAAAAATTCAATTTCGACGAATGCTAACTATGGAAAGGATACGAGTATTTTATCCATTCCCAAATGCATAAACCCAATGCAATCTACCAAATGCAAACTACAAATATGCACCACCCAAAAACTAGAATGCAAATATTTTTCCGTTTGATCCAATGCAATGAGATATGCAAAAAAACTTAATGCTTCACTACTTTCAATTGGAATTAAAGGAATCAGTGTTTGACACAAAGAGACATGAAGCAAGAAAGAAGATAAAACAAAAATGCATTTAAAAAGGTCGACAAGTACCCAAATAATAAAAATGTCAGAATTATTCCAACATAAGTTCAAACAAGAACCCAATAATGTAAAAAAAAAAGAAAACAATCACTCTTGGCAATCCTAAAAAAATGAGCAACAAGAATCAATATTCAAGGCTGGTTTGCGGTAAACAAGAGAGTCCTAATCATTGAAAAAGCGAGATGTTTCAATGAAGAAAAAAATAACTCAATACCAAACAACCTTTGCAAACTCTAGTTGATGAAAACTTCCAAACAATCAATCAATCTGAAAACTTTGCGAGACGAAGATCGGATGTTGAAAAACTAATGCATGTAGGTAAATTTAAAAATTTACAGCATACAACCAACATACCAATACATCTTTGATATATCAAGATCACTGAAAGTGAGACAATCACAGAGAGAACACAAGTATACCCTGGGAAACCCTCTTGGGGTAGAAAACCCAGCCAAAACTTCTCTTTAGATTCTTCTACAAAGTACAATACTAATACAAGACTTTAGAGTAACTAGCTAGGACTCAGAGGGCTGAAACAATACCTTTGTTTCAACACTTACAAACTTCACAAATAATTGAACTAACACTTATAGTAACAACTTGACAAACTCACCAAAAGATAACTGACTTTCCTTCTTGCTGTAGCAGAGTTATGGCAACTTTAACAGAGTATTTGTAGCAGCCTTACATAAGCAAGGAACAACAGAAGACTCCAACAACTAGCAGCCATATACCAACAGAAAATACTTCAGCAAATAGATGCCTTGCCTCAACAGAAGACTCCAACAAAACAAATATATGTAAATGGTAAGTGAATGACCCTTTTTATAGGTTGGTTTGGATGCCCTAAGAATCCCCCTAAGAATGTATCGCAACTGTATAACCGCTGTCATACTTTCCCTCCTTTGTCTGCCAAGAGTCACCTCCCAAAGTTCCCAAGAGCCACCTCTTAAAGTTCCCAAGAGCCACCTCCTAATGCTCCCAAAGGTCACTTACTTTGTCTCTTCTAGAGGCTGCCCTAAAAAACTATCTTAGGATTGTATGAAAACTGTTATACATCTGTCATACCACCACCCTAAGCAACCCCCCTAAGCTGGCCACTCCAACCATCCTAAGCAACCCTCTTAAGCAACCTCCCTAAGCTAGCCACTACAACCTCCCTAAGTAGCCCTCTTAGAGGTGCTATGAGGTTGACACATGGCATATGGTTGTCTTGGCATAAAGTTGACACTTGTCATGTGTTTGATGCTTGACATAAAGTTAACACTATATCAAAACGTTATTTACATGGTTAATTACAATAGGGAAAATAACTTCCAAAGCTATATAATTCAACACTTCCTCTTAGAAAGGAAGGTATTTTCCAAGTACCAACTATTACATCCATTTGTCTTTACTTGGCTATTGACTTGTTGATCCATGTAGAATCTATTCATCAAGAGAAGTTTTGTATCTATAGCTAGCATTGGGATCAGTAGCATCCTTGGTGAGCACACTGCTGTCATTACATGATTTTTATTCACTCAGTTCACCAAGAACTACTTGTGCAGTTCACCAATAACTGTCCTACTAGCCATATGCTAGAGGAAGATATATAGTTCACCAAGAGCTGTCAATTCACCAAGAACTGTCTTACTCAGTGCCAGTCCTTTTTCATACTAGATGAGTAATATTAGAGCCAATCCTTTTTCATACTGGATAAGAATAAAATAGAATAGCCCACATCCTACCTGTAAATGACTTGCCATGCTACTATCACCAGAATCCCATATGCAACTCTTTATTCCCTCTTACGAGGGACCAGTCCAAGTTTGTCTCTGAAGTACTCAAACTTCACCTTTGACAGAGGTTTGGTTAGCACATCTGCAACCTGCTCATTGGTAGCCACATAATGAAGCTTCACTGCTCCCTTTTCTACCACATCACG